>SJYA01000924.1:105867-284069 GCA_006410615.1 Neotragus moschatus | reverse complement strand
CGGCCCCCTGCAGGGCAGAGGGAAAGGGCCCCGGGGTGTGGGGGGGATGGGGGCAGGGGCAGGGGCAGGGGGCAGGCAGCCACATGGACGAGGAAGACCCCCACCCCAGTGCCTCCACCCCCACCCCATTACTAAGCACACTGGGCTCCGAAAGGGAAAGTGAGCCCAGTGAGCCCAAAAAAAGACTACTGAGAATGGGTCATGGAAAGGGCTTTGTCCTAAAAGGATGCTTGGCATGTTATTGTTTAGGTCATCTCTTAACCAAAAACTATGTGCACATTTACTCAAACGACCTTGGAAATGCTTTTATAACCGGTTCAAAGTTTTCCAAATGAAGAATTGGAGTGCTTTTTAGTCCTTGATTAAAAATATAAAAGTCTAACACATTTTAATTAGTTCACATTAATCTGCCTTGGAGAAAGATGAAAATTTACTAGCCAGGTATCCACAAAAAGCCTTTGCACAATTGGTGAGTACACGTGAACTAATGCACAGCCTGACTTACTGTGACCAGCAGTGCCCTTTCTCCATTTAGAGGTTGGAAGCCATCTTTTTTTCAGCCATGGCAGTGCACTCAAACCAACCATCACACTAGGCTGAACTTGGAAATTGACATTGGAATTACTGTGTCACAGTCTTAAAGCAATATTTAAAATGAAGTGTTTATTGTTCTCCTTAAAGACACTGGATATCAACTTTTTAATCGTTAGTATTTTAAAACTATTTTGTTTCACCTCATTTAAAACTTCTATTAGGAGAAGGCAATGGCACCCCACTCCAGTACTCTTGCCTGGAAAATCTCATGGACAGAGGAGCCTGGTGGGCTGCAGTCCATGGGGTCTCTGGGAGTCAGACACGACTGAGCGACTTCATTTTCACTTTTCACCTTCATGCACTGGAAAAGGAAATGGCAACCCATTCCAGTGTTCTTGCCTGGAGAATCCCAGGGATGGGGGAGCCTGTTGGGCTGCTGTCTATGGGGTCGCACAGAGTCGGACACGACTGAAGCGACTTAGCAGTAGCAGCAGCAGCAGCATCTTATATAATTTAGTCAAACTTTAAAATAAATATTCACATAATGACATAAATCCAAACGACTTGCTAATAAGGGTTTACAACCGAAACAGTTGATTATTCAGTTTAGAGATATGAAGGCAGTTAATCTATGAAGTGTAAGTCCTAAGAACATTCTTTTTCATCTTTTGTTATCAATTTTAATTAATAACTGCTGTAGCTGCTCTATATTCCAGCTCTTATTTGTTTATTTTCTTTAGAGGCCACCTTGTTTAGTTTCCTTTAAGGAAGATCCGTTTTTACAGGACACCTGAGGAAAGACATCTAGCCCCTACTTTAAGTCTGTCATGAAATGCAGACCATTTTCCTAGAANCGGGGGAGCCTGGTGGGCTGCAGTCTATGGGGTCGCACAGAGTCGGACACGATTGAAGCGACTTAGCAGCAGCAGCAGGGATACTTAGAGGCCATCTTGTATAGTTTCCTTTAAGGAAGATCCGTTTTTACAGAACGCGTGAGGAAAAACATCTAGCCTCTACTTTAAGTCTGTCATGAAATGCAGACCATTTTTCTAGACCAGCTCACTTCATGGTTGGATTGTTATGTTTGTTAGGTGTTGTTTTTTCCCCTCATATTTTGGGCCAAAATCTACTGAATGGTAGTTTTAGTTCAGTCTAACAACGCAAATCTGATAGTCCAATCTTTTTTTTTTCACTTGTTAAGAACTATTCAAATTTTGAAAGATTTGTAATATATTCTTTCAGAGTTTTATTTTCATTTGTTTATTAAACATTAGGAGTTTCTACTATGTTGTGGACATAAAGGTGAATTTGTTATTGTTATTTTTTTTTTTTTTTTCCAGCTTCTTTTCTTTGGATATGGATCTCAGATGACTCAGCAAGGTCGTTTCTCTTTCAATAAAAACACTCTGATTTGTGACCTTCTTAAAATGTGTGCCTGAAATAGACCAAATTGTTTCATCTGATCAGTATATGGTTGANGTGAATTTGTTATTGTTTTTTTTTTTTTTTTTTTCCAGCTTCTTTTCTTTGGATATGGATCTCAGATGACTCAGCAAGGTCGTTTCTCTTTCAATAAAAACACTCTGATTTGTGACCTTCTTAAAATGTGTGCCTGAAATAGACCAAATTGTTTCATCTGATCAGTATATGGTTGATTAAAACTTATTCTACTTATTCTTTTACGTGATCAGGATAGCTTCTATCAGTGTTGTCATGATTGTGTTGACTTTTTGGTAATATTGATTAACCAAAGCTTTAAAATCTTTAAAACATTCGCTTCCAGTAGGCTAGATCTGCATTGCTATAATAGATTTCCACCCCCCTGCAAACTAAGTGCAAGGGTCTCGTTGTTTTTGTTGCTAAGTCCTGTCCGACGCTTTTTGTGACCCCATAGACTATAGCCCGCCTGGCTTCTCTGTCCATGGGATTTCCCAGGCAAGAATATTGGAGTGAGTACCCCAGCTCTTATATTTCCCTAATCATTCTGATCATTTCTAAACATGGCAACAAAAAACTTTACCTACTGGGAAGTTTCACTTCTTAAAAACCAAAGGCAACTCTATGATCTTTTTTTTTTAACATGGCGATGCAAGGGTTTTAGAAGTCTAAAGTAAAAAAAGAAATGACTGTCAAGAACAAAGGTTGGACCCAATTAATTGAAACCTGTTGCAGTAGCATTTCTCTGCCACATATAGACAGACTGGGGAGTGCCTCTGTTTTTTGGGGGGGGTGGGGGTGGGGGTTATTTATTTTGGCTGCAATGGTTCCTCAATGCTTCTCTAGTTGTGGTTTGAGGGCTTCTTATTGCGATGGCTTCTCTTGTTGTGGTCACAGGCTCCAGGTATGCAGGCTTCAGTAATTGTGGCACACAGGCTCAGTAGTTGAGGCATACAGGGCCCAGCTACTCTGAGGCTCATGGGATCCTTCTGGACCGGGGACGGAATGGGTGTCTCCTGCATCGGCAGATGGATTCTCAACCACTGAACCATTGGGAAGTCCTCCCCTTTGGTTTTAACTCAGGACAAATTAAGGCCCCTGGAGACTCCACATCTCAGGAGAGAACCTGAGTTGGGCTCCTTACTATACAGATCGCCCTTCTGGAAAGTGAAGCAGACCTTGCCTTACCTTGAACTTTAATGCCATCAGAAGTGATTTGCAGAACTCACTGGAATTAAAGCCGGGTGATGTGGATCATTAACTAGTCGGTCGGGAGACTGAGGATCCCCCTACCCTGTAGGCAACCATTAGCTGAAGTTCTCTTCTCAGTTTTTCCCTCTGTAAAATGAGATAGAAAATGATTTTCCAGTATGAAACAGAAGGTTCTTTCCAACCTGAGATATTTCGAGCTATCCCAAACCCTTAACGTAGTTTCCACTGAGGACCATGTGGCCGGTAAATTATTTTTACATTGCAAGTTTCTGGATCTTAACCTGTAGAATGTTTGGTCACACTTGGTAGAGGGAAGTTTCATAGAGGGGCTTCCCCTATGGCTCAGCAGGTAAAGAAGCTGCCTTCCAACACAGGAGACAAGGATTTGATCCCTGGGTGGCAAAGGTCCCCTGGAGGAGGAAATGGCAACCCGCTCCAGTATTCGTGCCTGGAGAATCCATGGAGAGAGGAGCCTGACAGGCTACAGTCCATGGGGTTGCAAAGAATCAGACAAGACTGAGCGTATGGCACAATGATAGAGGAAAGGAGATGGAAGGCTGGGGTGGTCTGACGTGTCAGCCATGGTTCCTGCAGTTTTCCGTCTTCAGTGTTGTACCATCAGTGACAAAGTCAAAACCAGTCTATGAATCCTAACCCTATGGATCACGAATCATATATACTTAGCTGGAGGGCCTCCGTCAAATGACTCACACGTGCATGCTCTCATTCAGGTTACGCAGGTTCCAAAATTAATTACATCAGTTTGGTTAAGCCTGGACTACTTTCCCGTGTCCCCTTGCCTCACGGTTCGAAATTAGAATTGACTCAAAGACATGCTTGTGTGATTTTTGGAAGGTAAAGTGAAGCCAGGGCCACTGTTCTCTGAAGGGCATCAGTCAAGCACGGTGACGGACAGGCATGAGGTGTCTGTGGGTCCGTCTGTGCTCGTTCTCTGCCTCCAGCTCTTCTTCCCGTGTTCTGACCTTGACCAATTGCCTGGGCTGGCTCCACTCCCACTCCCAGACACTGGCTGTACATGCAGAGGTGGTCACTGCATGGTGGCCACAGCTGCCCCCGAGCCCTCGGCCGCCGGCCAGGCCTGTAAGCACCCACGTGCGTTCCGCCTCTCAGAAGGGCCTTCCGAGTTCTCATGAGCACCTCCTTCTGCACCTTTCTCTCTGCAGTTTCTCGCACAGTAGTATTTTCTCTTATTCTGGTAACAACTCCTGCATCCTACAGGCCTCAGAGCAATCTTTTTCCCCCAGTTCACCAACCAAACACAGATCCCCAAATGGACACTGTGGTTCTATCTACGTGTAACTCCTCACAGGGCCCCCAACTGAGTGTTCTGTGTCACAGGGTGCTTCCTGGGGATTCAAGGTCTTCTGTCTGACAGGGTATACATTTTATCAAAAGACAGACAAACCTACAAGTGCACACATGTGTGTGCCTATAGTTGTGTGTTGGGGAAGAACACAACAGGAAACTTTCTTAGTTTAAAAACTTGCCTCTGTGAATCCTCAGGCAATGATGTGAACCATGACTTTATCTGTCCCCAACTAAGACACAGGTGACTGTCCAACCTGTAAATACAGGCCCGTGTCCACTGTCCTCTCCACCCAGCGCCATCTCGCCATCTCATGACAGCACCCACTGGCACATACCACGGATGCCTCTGGTCTGAGCAGCCCTACTATGCACACAGAGTAGAGGTGTCACACTAGGGGAGCAATACTTGAAAAGCAAGACGCCAATCCCTCAGAGAACTCACTGCTGGTTAGGGAACAGTCACACTCCGACCCACAGGTGTTCATATATGTGCTAAGTCACTTCATTCATGTCCAAGTCTTTGCAACCCTATGGACCAAAGCCCACTATGCTCCTCTGTCCATGGAATTTTCCAAGCAAGAATACTGGAGTGGGTTGCCATGCCCTCCTCCAGGGGATCTTCCTGACCCAGGGACTAAACCCACATCTCTTAAGTCTCCTGCACTGGCAGGCGGATTCTTTACCACTAGTGCCACCTGGGGTGGTCCTTCAGCTTTTTGCTGAAAAGCAAAAACCCAACATTAAAAAAAAAAAAACAAAAACGCATAAAAGTATGAGTATGAATTATTTGTTTTATTGCTTTGTATCTTATTTAATGCAGAGTTGATGTTTTTGAGTAATGGTAATAATTTGTCCAAAATTCAACATTTATATTAAACATTCAAACAGTAAAGTATGTGGGAAGAAGACCTCACATGTTAACTCTGCTAAGTTATAGCTGGTGGAACAATTCATAATAAAGGCTATAGGCTTGTCATCGTGGTTTATGACACGGGCAACGGTAGAGTCCTGGGTGTCAACCAACTGTGTAGGCACCAGGGATAGCACGTGTGTCTCCCTTGGAAACATCTGGAAAGATCTAGAAAGACTCCAGGTATTAAAAACCCTTCCTCCTTTCACCTCAGGCTTGAAAGACACACCTACCACAGAGGGTGTCAAAGAACTCCTGTGGAATAGAAGTGGTTATGATGATACAGTGAAGACCAGAAATGGTTCTGCTGTCAAGAAGTGAACTTGCCTACAGGTCCCCTCTCTAATCCACCGCCCGCTCTAGCCTGTCATGAGCAAGGGCCTCAGGTGGCCACCAGATGACACCAGGCAGCGGCCTTTTGACGCTGAAGGTACTGGTTCTCCTCGTCCTGAGGGAGTGGGTCACTGGGTTGCGAGTTATATTCAACACACACATCCTACCACAAAAAACTGCTCTCAGCTGCTGTACATTTGATGTAATTCCAGGCTGAAAGTCTGAAGACTTTAAAACCCCAGAATGCCTGGGGCCCCTGAAAGTCCTGACGTGGTGGGCAACTTCAGCAAGGAATCTGATTCCCAAGGGGTGGAGGCTCGAAGGGACACAAGGCTGCTCACGTCACAGGACACCACAGCATGAACACGAGACTCTACAGTGTGGGTACGGGATGCCACAGTGAAATTATAAATGCTCCAGACTCTACACCTGTCAGCCACATGCTAGCCATACCCGGGTGCAGTCTAGAGACTGGTGATCTTCCCGTAAAAACGTGTATCTGCAGTGAATGTCATCAGTACTTAATGGCTAAGCAAAAACATGTGAAGACTGTTCTTCAAAGACAGACTTCATTAAATATCAAGCATAGTGACCAAATTTAAGATTTCAAATTTAAATAAATCACTTTTGATATTTCCCAGGGGTAATTTGGAGCTTCTGCAACAAGAATGGTCAAGGGCCAACTGCACCCCGCTGGTGATGCTGAAGGTGTAAGTCATGCAAACCCTCTTGGAAGAACAATGGACACATCTTTGCCAGAGGAAGCATACCTCCAGCCTCTTCATTCTCTGAAATACCAGAGAACTAACAAATGCCCTTTACAGACATAGTGATGCTGAAAAAGAAAGCAACAAAGAAACATAAAGGTGCATTTATTCGAGTCCATGCCATCTAATCTACTGAGTACAGTAATCAAGACCGGAAAAGGGAAGAATTAAATCTAAACAACAACAAAAACACTGGGATGTTCGTCCCCTGCACTGTGAGTCAGTTCAGAAGAATCTGTGTGCCGGCAAGCCAGTCTTCTCCCTGAGAAGCACGCTTCGTTCTCCGTTCTCCTCCAGCATTTTCATCTCTCTCAGTTAAGGCCTGGACAGTGTCAGGGCGGTGGCCACACCTGTTCTGGAGCAGCGGGCTGGCAGGAGCTGGGCCCCAGGCCATCAGTCACCCGAGGGCTTGGGCAGTGTGGGGTCAGACTCCCGGCTGCCCAGTTCTGCCACCTGCCTCTGGAGCTGCTCCACCGTCTGCAGCAGGGCTGACCTCTCTAGCTCCAAGGCCAGGGTTGCCTGCTTCAGCTTGCTCTCACTAGTCAGGAGCTTCTCAACGGTGGCTTCCAGGCTCTGGATCCTCCCATTGGCGACCTAGAGAATAAAAAAAGACGTGAATGTAACTGCTTTGGAGACGGTGGGCGATCCACTGTGTGCTCCGCTGTCCAGCCTTGGGGGCACTTTGGAGCCTAATTCTGGCAGAGACACACCTTTCCGCGTTTATTATCACTTCTGGCCACAAAAGACTCTATTTCCCAGGCTCCCTCAAGGGTGGGCTGGGCCATCTGGAGAACCTCCAATGTCTTTTTCCTCTGTGTGGCTACTCTGGAAGCCACACGTGGAGACAGTGGCTTCCCAGGGCGGCGGAGGAAGCCTGGTCCCTGAGTTGCCTGCTGGAGACGGCTGCGAAATGGTCCAAGACCGCTTCGTGGAGACAAGGTGGTGGGTATACAGTACTGAGCCCTGGGATCCAGGGTGCTGTTACTGTAGCACAGTCTGCCTGCTCTGACATATACATGCAGCTACAGGTGCACACTGGTTTTAGACAGACCATCCAAATGGTTCTTATGTGAAGGCCCACCAAGAACAGCTCTCTAACCTGAACCTTTCGTTTTCCCTCCAGTACCAAGAACCAGCATTTCCCCCAGAACGAGGGGAGCACTTGGGGTGCCGAGCTCTGCTAAGAGGGTCACATGTGTGGCCTCACTGACCAGATGCCAGGAGTGTCCCCACTCCCCGCAGTCTGTGCCCTCAACACTCAGTCAGTGTCTGGCAGTCCTTCCAGGCGCTTCTCTCTAGCAACAGATCCTCCTCCGCTTTCGAGTTCTCTCGGACAGGGTTCCCAGGCAACCACAGAACTGGCTCCAGCTGTCCGCTGCAGCCCCCCGTGTTCAGGCCCAGAGTCTGCAAGGCACTGCTCTGGCTCACTCATCCGCCCAGCCCTCTTCGTGTCCCCATAGACTAAATGGTGTTTTTTTCCATCATTTTCAAAACAAGGGAAACAGTTTTTTGACCAAGGTAACACCTGTGCCAGGCAGACAATTTATGACTCGAGGCTGAGCTCCAGCTGTGACACTGGAACACTCAAAATAGAAAGGAAAAGGGCCTGAGACCCTAAGTCGGCCAGTTACCAGGCAGGAGTAGTCCCACTCGGGGATAAGTCCAAGTAGCCCTCTCAGACCCCCATACTCCTGCCCACGGTCAAGGCCTACAGCCGGTCCCACCTTATCTCCTCCAGGGACCACTCCTTCCGAGGCCATGGCACTCCCAGGGGTACCTGTCAGCTTAGCAGAATGCTAAGTATGAGCTGGTATGCATGGTCGTTTACTGTTTGCATGAATGTCGGTCTCCTCCTCAGTCAGACCGAAGCTCTCTCACCCTGAATGTGGGTCTGACCTCTCACAGGCACCCAGCTCACAGACACTCAGTGATTATTATGAAAAACTCACATCCCTTATCATTTGGCGGTATCAGTCGTGTCTACGCAATTGTCTCGTGTGTGCTGCTGGACAAAAGAGGTTAGACAGTTTAGTCTCCAGCTGCCAGGGGACAATCTTCAGTGTGCAACAAGAAAATAAATGGGGCTTTGGTATGTCCAACTATACGAATGGAATGGAGTCAAAACACAGGTCAATTTTGATAGTTTGGAAAAAACCAAAGATTTATGTTGGAAAATTAAGTAATGCACTGAATACCTATCCCTGGGCTCTGAAAACTGTTTTAGAAAAGAAAAAGAAAAAAGGGAAGAGAGTCTCATAGAACTTCTGTGGGCTGGCTGAAAGATAGTAATTCCATGTGACTCAGAGGGTAAAGAGAAGACTACACTCAGGCCCCCACAAACTGACTTGCCATAATCCCTAGCGCAACTCTTTAAACATCTGTTGTTACCAATTACCACCTAATGCCTTTCTGGAGGGCTGCAGAAGTTGGAGCAGCTTTTCACAACTCCTCGCCTCACAAGACGGGTACAGTATCACGGAAGCAGCACCAAATTACCTCCCCTTTTCACCACAAACCCACGTGGGTATCAGCCTAGTAAAATCAACCTTCTATTGGAGTGCTATTTTAACAAGACAAATGCTTCTAATGGAGATCTGAGCTTTCCATCCTGCTGTATTTCAGGGACTGACTGTTTGTCTGGAGGTATTTAAAATTCCCACCGACACTGCAGATCCTAACATGCAAGACAAGGTTCTTTGTCCCCTGGCACCTCCCCTTCAGGTTACAGCTGAGATCCCCCTGGAGAAGTCACACCCAGACACTGTCATTTTCACAGTTAGGATATCTCCATCTTGGGGGAACACGAAGCCGACTTTGAGAATGTGACCGGGAGTAGGACTGGGTACGCAAAGCCTTTTCTTTGTTCTTCTATAGTAACTATCTACTAGGTTATACTGGCGTAGAATCCCTGCTGGGAAGAGTACATTTTAGACAAGGGTTGACTGATTAAGCTCCCAAATGCTGGCCTTTCTCCCATTACTGCCAAGTTTGCATCTGCAAAGCAGCAACTTTTTAGGAAGAAAAATAAGAGGCTTAGATCAGGATGGAAAGCTTATTCTAAGGACAGCCTAGACCACCACAGAATATAATTTTGAAAATAATACAAATTTTTCTCCACAGTGGCTCAAAAGTAATTTTTAAACCCCACCCTCACCAACACACACATTTCCATTACAATGATAGCTGTACCCGTGACCAGATCATGACACTTAACAAGCAGATGGTACGGTTACTTTACTCCATCTGCTCGGTGGAGGAGTCGTGCGGGGCAGTAAGGTAATTTTTTTTCCTGTCACACAAATGAGGAAATCACAGCAGGTGGGTGACCGTGGGGCGACACTGGGTCTGGCAAGATCTGGCTCTCTGGTCTGCACCTCTGTGCTCACTCCCTCTTGCCCTCCAGCACACGCGATCTGGGTATGTCCCCACCCACATTTATGGAGGCCAAGGTGGAAACTTCCAGAGGGGAGAACTGTGCCCTTCGTGAACCTAACCTTGTATTTGCACCAAGGACTCACAATTACCATCGACAGCTCTGGTTTACTCTGTTACTCCTCACTTGACGTCACTCTGAGGACCTAGCTGGTTTTGCTCCTGGAAGCTCCTGCCTTTGATTCTCCCATCATTACTCAAAGCACAATGGCTGGCGTTTGGTTAATAGCACCAGAGCACCGTGGACCCAAGCTCAGTTCTTGGCACATCTCCTGAAAGGGTAAGTGTAGAAACAGTCTCTCAGAAAGTTCCAGGACAGTCCGACCTTAGCAAAGGATAATCTGTCTGCTCCCTAACAAACAGGAACAGCTCTCCTGGCTACCTTTGATCCCCACTACAAACAGAGCAGAAAGGGCCTACAGCGGTGGGAAACTCAGCCTGCGGGGCCTCTGGGGAGTTAATGAACTACCACATGCTCAAGGTTCAGGTGGCGGCCTTGTAAATATGCCCTACCTGCAGCTGTTCGAGGAGGTCAAGGTTCTGTTTGCGCAAGCTGCTGTTGGTCTTCTCTAATCTGTCCATTCTTTGGTTGTCACTGAGAGGAGAAGAATCAATAAGCTCTTCCTGAAGCACATGGTACTCAACTTCATAAGCCTGTAACTGTTTCGAGATGTCCGTCTCAAACACCTGTTTCACAGAAAAGTCATCAGGCATTAGGAATGAGAAAAATCACACACACACACACACACACACTCACACTCTCACACACATGTGACCATGGCAGTGGGTATCCACTGAGCACCTAATGTTATTTAGTGATAAACACAGAAAACTCTCTGAATGGAGGAGAGAATGATTTTACTTAGGAAGAGAGAATTTAAGAAGCATTTGGAAATAAACTGAGAGAAATAATAAGTACAGGGCTTCCGTGGTGGCTCAGTGGTAAAAGAATCCATCGGCCAATGCAGGAGACTTGGGGTTTGATCCCTCAGTCAGAAAGATCCCCTGGAGAAGGAAATGGCAACCCAGTTCAATTGCCTGAGAAATCCCATGGCCAGAGAGAGGAGCCTGGTAGGCTACCGTCCACGGGGCCACAAAGAGTAAGACATGTCTTAGTGACTCAACAACAACAACTGTCAGCGTAGATCTCTGAAGCCATTTCTCAAAGCCAAAACCTTATTTTTTAAAAAGCTTCAAAGAGTTTCTTTTTAATTCTTATTTCAGTATTCAGATCTCTTTTCTCTGAAAATTCTATTAGATATATCAACTATGGGTCAACGACAGAATAAAACAAAAGAATCACAGCCCTACTTGCCCAGTCACCAGGTCAAAGTTTAATTATAGTTCAGCTGGGTTTTCAGAGTTACAAGAACAGCTAAGTAATGGAACTGTTTACTGAAAAACCCTTCTCTGCACATAAGAGATGAAGAAATGAGCCAAAACCCAAATGTCACCCACACAGATGAGTGAATACGAAACAATGCCTGACTTGCCTTTCTTCTCATAATAGTAACAGTCATGAAAAAAAACCACTCGTGTGAAAAACCACCCCAAAGTGCACAAGTGAGTGAGCTGCTCATGTTTGTACTTTCTCTTGGTGAGTGAGCTGGACCGAGGCAGGGCCCAAGAGGGAAGGGACCCAAAGGCAGAGGCTGCTGCTGCCCCGGGCGTGAAACCCCGGCATGCCTCTGAGAACTCAGTCACCACGTAGGAAAAGCCAGCACAATCAGAACACACGTTTAGAGAGTGAAATTGGTATTTTCAAGAGCAGAAACTGCCTCTTCACAGCATTTCCTTAAGAAAGAAACTCCAACACAGTTAAAATCAATGAAAAACTCATTTCCCTTGATGGTATGTATCCTCTTAGCATTTAAACATGAATGAGCCTTATCTTTCCTGAAATCAATTTTAAAACTCCATGTTTATTTTTTCACCATTTCCAGAAATTTTCTCTTCCTTGAGACAAACTTTTCAGCTTCCTGGCTTTCAGTTTAATTCAGTGGCTAATACTAATTAGGCACCAAAGTCACTCCAGGACAAAAAAGCCGGTGCACATCCCATTTGTGACATGTGTGTAGCTGACTGCATTGATCTGACTTTCTCCTGTCCGTCAGAGCGACCCTGAGCTCAGCAGGGATTTTCATCTCTATTCCACAGTCAAGAAAACTGACCCAGGAGCTTTCAGGCAGCCCTCTAATGGGAGCGTGGCTGGCAACTCCCTGAATGACCGTGAACAAGTTACCTGACCTTTCCTGGCCTCAGTTCCTGGCCTCCCCCCTGGGGGTGATAACCCCCACCTCCCAGCATCTGTGGGAATCATGAGACACACACCTGGCAAGCTGAGCTAAGGGATCTGCTTCCCACACTTGTCACAAAACCCCTCACATCTACGCTTGTGCTCCAACGAGTGACAGAGGCTGCCGCACCATGGAGCTTCTGACTAGCTCAGCACAAAGGCTGCACACACGCAAACCAAGACATTCGTGTGTGATCACAAATACGGTTCGGGATAAATGGCACACGCACACACACGTCTCTTCTTTCACCCAGGTTTCTAAGTGAGCTCCTAACCTGGAACACCCGGGGACAAAACCTTGGGCCTTTGATGCAGAGGGGCTGAGGTCAAGGGCCCTCAGCCGTGCACAGGGCGGAGTGCTCTCGCAGGCCCCCGTTAATCCCGAGGAACCATCCCAGGTCACAGGCATCTCTGCTTAATTGCATCACCACCTCCTGGTGCCAAAACACACACAGCCTTGCAGTCACGCCCAGAAATGTATCCCCGACTGTGGCAGCATGCAGCTGGCAGTGACAGCGCCCTGGTCCTCCAAGGATGTTTTTTCACATTGCTGTATATTCTTCAAAACCATAATTATAAATGGCTTCGTGGTATTCTATCAAGTTGATGCATCAACAATCATTTTAATCCAGTCATCAAATGTTGGCTATCTAGTTACTTGCAGGTTTCTGTTATAAATGACAGCTCTAAACATCTTGGTATGTACTGCTTTTCCCATATTTTGGCTTATTTCCTAAGCATACATTCCAAGAAATGGGATTACTGAATCAAAGGATATGAATATTTTACGGGCTCATGATACACACTGCCAAATTGCTTCCCGAATGGGAATAATCAACATACAATGCCACTAGCAACATTAAGAATGTGCCAGACACAGTACACCCTTGGAATTGGGTACTGGCATTAAAATGTTTCATTCTATTATTCTACGAAGGTAAAGAATTATACGTTATTTACATTTAAATTATGCACAAAGCTACATACTTGCCCAGCTATTATTAGTCTGCTCTATGAGTCTCCTTTAGTGAATTCCTTTGCATTCCTGGCTCATCCGCTATTGGAGACTCAGTGTCTTTGTCTCTCTGCTGTCTGTGGACACTACAATGAAGCTAGCAACCTTGATGGCAACAGAACTAGTCACATACTTTCCACCCTCCCCACTCCCACACCCTGCCCCCCAGCCGGGGTCGGAGGGGGCGGTCTCAATGGTGGAGCATCTACGCAGGTACCAAAGGGGTTCAGTGTCTGCGGGGAATTTAAAAATAGTAATAAACCCAATGAAAGTTGGTCTGCTTTTTATTATCACCACAATGCAAGCAATTCTCAACAATGCCAGGGTAAAGGACGCCTCTCTGCCATATCCCTACCCTCTTGGTATGGCAGTGATCGGCCTTTTAACAAACTTTCAAACAGCACAACCTGCCCGAGCCGCGAGGACTCCTCCCAAGGCAGAAGGGGCAGCCTCACCACTATGATTCTGAAGAGCATCTTCTGAACAAGGGAGCTTTGGTGAGATGCCGGTTTCTCTCCTACCAGCTCAAGCAGAACCGAGACCTGTCTGGCGTGTTTACGATGGAGTCACCCACTGCAGCCTTTCCAAGGTGTATGTGGCTCCCCCGGGGATCTTGCTGAAAGGCAGATTCTGACTCAGCAGGTCTGGGGTGGGTGGGACTGGATTCTGTGTGAGTTCTATGCAGTAGGACAATGGCACTGGTCAGGAGCCCACGTGAGGCAGGGCCTGCAGGAGGCTGAAAGCGGGCTATGTGCTCCATCCTCCCAACCCCCTCCCCTGCAATCTTCCTTGTGCCGACCTGAGGCTGCAGGGCACGCACTGTGATGAGACAGCCCTGACGTCCCTTCCCGTCCTTTCTGTTTATTCCCAGGGCTTCCCCCTTCCTGAGAGAGGGCTGTTAAGGCTTACATTCAACTGACAACTGAGTCACACTGAGCAGCTGCCCCAGAGCCCCAGAGCCCCTTGCCCGGACCCTGTCAGCCCTGGGCTGGCCTCTCGGCGGCGGCTCTGAGCCTGTCTGTGTTGAGCGGGAGCTACAGGGCCCTGTCCTTGGTGACTCTGCCCACCCTGGATGTAGACTGTGTCCCAGAGGCTCAAGTTGAGGTTCCACAGAGAAGGCATTTAGTGAAACACCGCTTGTCTATCACAGGGGTGCACCTGGCTCCATCCTTTCACACACAGGACATTTAACTCAGCCACCTGCAAGGAACACAGTATCATTTCCACCCTGCAGGCTCTCCAAAGTTGTACCTCTAAGCTGAACTTGAGACTAGAGCACCCTCTGCAGGAAGGGGAGGGGGCAGTGAGAAAACAGAAAGCTTGACAGCCCACAGAGGTCAAGTTCCAGATGGACCGTGTGGGAGGGGAGAAGGGCCGAGAGCTGCCTGGTACCGTGAATCTGGTTTCCCAGCAAGACCTGTGACAGGCTGAAAACTTGGACCTCAGAAGCAGATGCTGTGTCCCTACATGCCACATCCAATCCCCCACCTCCCCTCAGGAAAGCTGAAGTTGTGCCTAGAATGTCTCTCACCCCTGTGCTTTTGCACGTGCTATAACTGCAGGACAGCTGACTGCAGCCCGTGCGCCAGGCTGTCCCACTGCATGCTTTGTAAACAAAGCTTTATTGCAACACAGTCACTTCACTCCACACACACACTGGCTCTGGCCACTTTCAGGCTCCAGAGACTGAGCTGACCTCACATGACCTTATGGCCAACAAAGCCTGAAACACTTTCTCCCTGGCCCTGTGCAGAAAAGGCCTGCTGCTGCTGCTAAGCTGCTTCAGTCGTGTCCAACTCTGTGCGACCCCATAGATGGCAGCCCACCAGGCTCCCCCATCCCTGGGATTCTCCAGGCAGGAGTACTACAGTGGAGTGCCATTGCCTCCTCCTAGAAGAGGCCCGGCTGAACCCAGTTCCCTCAGCTCCCTGCCAGCCCCGCTCACTGCTCACTCCCTGCACAGCCTGCTCCTGCAGCCCTTGCACATGCACTCCTGGAGCTCCCACTACACTTGCCATCACTGTGTTACACACTCCTTTTCTGCAGAGGATGGGCCCTGGCGGTCCAGAGTCTATCGCACTCTTGGTTCTGCCACCCTATACAGGGTGCCGGGCATTTACTCCCTCTGTGCCCAGTGTCCCAGCAATAAAAATGAAGATTAAGAAGCCACACAATGTCCCCAAGAGTTGTCAGGGAGCCAATGGACTAAAAGATTACCACATTCAAAACATGTACCTAAAACAACTCAGGTACACACACACAACTGTCCTCTCTCCACGCCGTGACCATTTCTATTCTTCCAACATTTAAAGAACATTCTCACATCCTAGTGAGTATCCTTTAGAGGAGAGGGGAGGAAAATGGGATTTTTTTTCTTTCCTGGGGCTTAATATCCAGAAGGTAATAACATCAGTGAGGCTGCCTGCCTTTGAGCCCAGGCAGCAGGTACAGGTGGTCACTGGCACAGACTTGGGTTTAGGGAGCCAAGGCTCTTGCGTTTGCCCTAGCAGCCAAAACACAGAAGGATGTGCAATGAATGCTCTGAAAGACAGTAAATGCTTGGCAAGGTCAGAAAGGAAAGCATCACAGGGTGGAGGATTCTGTCTTAATGGACAATACAGGAAAACTCTGATTGAATGATACCTGGAGGCACTTGGTGGAGCTGAGTTGTTGCTAAAGCATTTGCCATGAGAAAGCCTCAGTCTGAAACAACACCTTTCCACTTCTTGGCCGTGTGACTGTGGGCCAGCTAATTAACCACTCTGAACCCTAGGTTTCTCATGAGTTAAAACCAGCTGTCTTCTCAGGAGGTCATGACTGAATAAGATCAGGTGTGTATATGCAGAGTTGCTCACAACCTGGCAAAAAGTAGGGCGTCAATAAGTCAGAGCGATTCACACTGAGAGGAAGGCGCCAGGGAAGTAAAAGCTTCTCTTGAGAAGAAAGTGCAGAGTTGAAAAGCACTGCTCCTTCGCATAAGTAAATGAAACGTGCAGAGACCCAAAGAGGCACCGAGGCAAAACCCTCTCTCTTTCAGGCCAGACGTGCCTCCTTTTCTGGGCTCAGCACCGAAGGAGGAGCAGCAAATGGAACCACAGACTGCTGCGTGTGTGTGTGCAGTCCACCACTCTCAGATGAGCAGGAGTTCTCAGACTTTTTAAAAACATATCTTTACTTCACTATTTGTTTTAACATAACTGCTGTAAGTGCTGGGCTTATGAGAGGCCCGGCCGCCCAGTCTGTGGCAGCCCAGTGCTGAGATCCCTTCCGCAGCACTCAGCCATCTAGCCTCGGGACACTTCAAGGGTGACCTCACCTTCTGCAAGGCAGCTCAGTCCTGCGTGGTCAGCAGACATTACTGGAAGAGTCTTCCTGACACAGAGTCACAATCTGCTCCCCCTCCTACCCCAGACCATTTAACAACTGGTCAAGCTGCAGTTCCCAAGTCACTTCACTCTCAGCCTCTTAACATTTCAGAGTGATACACGCACACGTGCAATTCTACTGAACACAGAACCAGAGGTACGGGGCCACAGATGAGGAACTGAATACTATTCACAAACACAAACACCATGAAACAAACTTATAGAATATACACTCTTTATCACAACTTCATAGCAAGATATTTTAGAAGATTCCAGTGAATGCCATTCAGCACAAAAATCAAAGCACTCATTTAACAAAAGCCTACAACGGATAAAAAGCTATGAATTGTGGAAGAACAAATGATGATGGGTGAAGTCTCTTAATTGTAAGAAATTACAGTTACAATTCTTACAAATTGTAAGAAATTACAGTTACAATTCTTACAAACTGTAAGAAATTGTGCTGGGTGTCACACTCATAGCACATGCACACTCAGACACACACTTAGTCATGGAACAAGGCCTTGAGCTGTGCCTCCTACAAACTACTCAGGACTTGGTAGGTCCTGAGTGGTAGGAAACGGAGGCGGGGGGTGGGGGGGAGCAGAGAGAAAGAAAAGGAAGGAAGGAAGGAATTCAGCTTCTGCACATCCAGGATCACGGAGCTTCTGGAAGGTCCAGACTGAACCATACCTGATTGATAGTCTTCTCCATCTGCACCAAGCCCAGGTTGGGTAGTGTGCTTTTTATAAAGTCAACTATGGTTTCTAGGTTTTCATGCTGCAGAATCAAGGGCTTATGGCTTCCCAGCAGACTTAAAGCCACTTTAAATATGACCTCTGATCCCTGAAGAAAGATCATATCTGGGAAAACACAGAAAAGCCAGAAGTTAATACGGACTCAGTTGCTGATAAAATGACACACTGTCCCCTTTCACACACACTGAAAAGCAGGACAGTGGGAAACACAACCCTAAATGACAAGATCCTGATATTTCAGATAGGGTTGTCAAGATAATACTAAGAAAACAATGTATACAAACATACTGCTAAAATTTTGTCACAGGTTCAGATCTTTTTTTCACTCCAAAAATACACTAAATTCAAACATACTTCAAAAGTTGAACTGTGAAAAAGAAAACTTAGTCTGTTTTTTCCAGAAATTCTCTGGATTTCAAAGGAGTTATTACTAAAACACATGTTTTCATGGGTAAAACAAAGCTTTGTATACTCTACCCTAATTTCTGATGCTGCAAGTGAAAAAATGCCCATTTCCTCTGCTTTGAAATAAGGAGTTTAGTGATGTAAAGATCTCTAAAAACTGTAAAAAGCCTACACCACTGCAAAAGTACATTATTAAAAAAAAAAGTGGAAACAGTGTCAGACTTTATTTTTGGGGGGCTCCAAAATCACTGCAGATGGTGACTGCAGCCATGAAATTAAAAGATGCTTACTCCTTGGAAGGAAAGTTATGACCAACCTAGATAGCATATTCAAAAGCAGAGACATTACTTTGCCAACAAAGGTCCATCTAGTCAAGGCTATAGCTTTTCCAGTGGTCATGTATGGATGTGAGAGTTGGACTATAAAGAAAGCTGAGCACTGAAGAACTGATGCTTTTGAACTATGGTGTTGGAGAAGACTCTTGAGAGTTCCTTGGACTGCAAGGAGATCCAACCAGTCCAAAGGAGATCAGTCCTGGCTGTTCACTGGAAGGACTGATGTTGAAGCTGAAACTTTAATACTTTGGCCACCTGATGTGAAGAGCTGACTCACTGGAAAAGACCCTGATGGTGGGAAAGATTGAGGGCAGGAGGAAAAGGGGACAACAGAGGATGAGATGGTTGTATGGCATCACTGACTCAATGGACATGGGTGTGGGTGGACTCCAGGAGTCGGTGATGGACAGGGAGGCCTGGCGTGCTGCGGTTCATGGGGTCACAAAGAGTTGGACGCAACTGAGCTACTGAACTGAAAATCACTGCAGATAATGGTTGCCACCACAAAATTTAAAGATGCTTGCTCTTTGGAAGAAAAGCTATGACTAACCTAGACAGCATATTAAAAACCAGAGACGTTACTTTACCAACAAAGGTCCGTCTAGTCAAAGCTATGGTTTTTCCAGTAGTCATGTATGGATGTGAGAGTTGGACTATAAAGAAAGATGAGCACCGAAGAACTGATGCTTTTGAACTGTGATGTTGGAGAAGGCTCTTGAGAGTCCCTTGGACTGACTGCAAGGAGATCCAACCAGTCCATCCTAAAGGAAATCAGTCCTGAATATTCCCTGGAAGGACTGATGCTGAAGCTGAAGCTCCAATACTTTGGCTACCCGATGTGAAGAACTGACTCCTTGGAAAAGACCCTGATGCTAGGAAAGATTGAAAGCGGGAGGAGAAGGGGACGACACAGGATGAGATGTTTGGATGGCATCACCGATGCAATGGACATGAGTCTGAGTAAGCTCCGGGAGTTGGTGATGGACAGGGAGGCCTGGTGTGCTGTAGTCCATGGCGTTGCAAAGAGTCGGACACAACTGAGCAACTGAACTGAATGAAATAAAAATTTTTTTTCCACTCTGAAGAATTCAAAGAACTTTATCAGAGTTATTTTCTAGTTCTTGCCATTTTCCCCCTTAGAATGGCTGGCAAATGCTAACAATTCCCATATCGACTATGCACAGAGGGGAGACAAGCGGCCCCTCAGTCAGCCCACCCTCCCTCTCCCTTCCCCAGAGGTGAAGCCATTCAAAAAAGAGACTCCAATGCCCTTGGGCTCAAGTATAGAACTAGTAATTCACTGTTGGGTGACTAAGTTTGGGAAAGTGACCTAACAACTGGAAGACTAATGTAAGAAGAAACAGAATTTTAAAAGACAGGGGCATAAATCTAATTAGAGGCAAAAAATTTTCTTTTTTTTTTAGCGTGGGGGGAGCTGCAGGAGAATGGAAGAGACAAGGCAGCTATAAATGCCATCAAGTGAAGGAGGACAGAAGCAGGGGAGAGAGTGTGTCCCAAAGAAAGGTGGCTGCAGAGCCTGACCTTGAAGAACCCATGGAAACTCCCCAGATAAGGAATCAGGGAGTAATACTCTCAGCAGAAGGCAAAGCAGGTGGAAATGCAGACAGGGGTGAAAGCACACAGGAGCCTGGAAGAGCAGGTAAGGTGGGAGTACCTTATTCTCCCTCCAGAAAGTTTAAAAATTAAGTAACTTTTAATTAATAGTACAGAAAATGTTACCTATAAACCCACTGCCCCAGTCCAGCTATTGTCATTTCTGCCCATCTCCCAATCCTTATACACTTACAGACTGGAATTTAAAAAAAAAAACACAACAATCTCCTTGGAAAAATGAGTTTATTTTCTGCATTTGAACATCCCTGAACAAGGAAGTGAGCTGTGAAGGCTTCCAGCAGCGTGGCAGGAGCCCCGCTCACAACCTCATGGCCAACTCTCCTTTTTTAAGTCACCAACAAAACAGGCAAAGGTGTTTAGCTGGCAGGAGAGGGAACCTAAAATTCAGCTGACTCCACCACTTTGCAAAGTGCTTGCTGAGAACACTGCAAATAACCACTTTGCTTTGAAGACACTTCGGCAGCCCTGTATCACGTTAACCTGTATGGGCACTCTATTTGAGACTCCCCACGAAACAGAAGTTCAGTTTTCCTGTGGGGGGAAATGATCAACTCCAGGCACACGGCCGGTTAGGTGAACTTACCCCGCATCTCTTTTGTAGCCACCCTCGTCTTCATCTAGGGCAATCCCTCTCCTGCACTTGCTCTGGGAGGCTGCAGTCCTCCCGCTGTGACCCCCCACATCCTACCAGGATCGGGTAGGAGGGAGATGAACGAGGACAACAGCCTGGCTGCAGAACAACCGCGCAGATCCTGTGAAGACTTGCTTCTTCAACATCATGTTACCCTGAAGAGCTGTTTTTCCAGGCCATCCAAACGACCTTGTTTTCCAGTCTCTCTTCGTCCTGAAGCCTCTCAGAATCCTTCCCTACATTACAGGTGGCTTTTGTGTTTCTGCCAAACTTTCGGTTTTTATATTCCACCTCCTCTCTCATCTAACTCGGCAGAATGCCCTACAGAAAACATCTGGAGCCTAATAACAGCACAGCTGCCACCTCCAGCAGGAGCAAGAATGGTCCTATTTTTCAGACTTCTCCCCCAAAGATAGAGGTTAGAAGATGAAAAGAGCAAGCACCTCTCCCAGGAAGGCCCCTCTGCACCCAAAGAGGAAAAATACAGGAGGGGGTGATCTCACATTATGTGACACCAGACAGAAGGACTGACGCCCAAGCTCATCACAGCTCGACGTGAAGGTCGAGCACAGGCATCAGTGGCAGCTGTCCCTCCAAGTAGTATATACTTAATTAGAGGTAAAAAGTAAACTGAAAGTGTTAGCTACTCAGTCGTGTCCAATTCTTTGCAACCCCATGGACTATAGCCACCAGGCTCCTCTGTCCATGGGATTCTCCAGGCAAGAATACTGGAGTGGGTTGCCACGCCCTTCTCCAGGGGATCTTCCCAACCCAGGGATTGAACCCAGGTCTCCCCCATTGCCCCACTGCAGGCAGATTCTTTACCAACCTTAGTCACAACTATTAACCTATATATGGGCTATGTTGACTGCAAACTGAGATAGATTCCTTTATTTACATATAAAATGCTGCTGCTAAATCGCTTCAGTCATGTCCGACTCTGTGCGACCCCATAGATGGCAGCCCACCAGGCTCCTCTGTCCATGGCATTTTCCAGGCAAGAACACTGGAGTGGGTTGCCATTTCCTTCTCCAATGCATGAAAGTAAAAAGTGAAAGTGAAATCGCTCAGTCATGTGTGACTCTGAGACCCCATGGACTGCAGCCCACCAAGCCCCTCCATCCATGGGATTTTCCAGGCAAGAGTACTGGAGTGGGGTGCCACTGCCTTCTCTGATATAAAATGCTGAATAGTTAACAAAAGTTCACGTGTTTTTCAGTTTATCTAGGTCTAAATGCCTATAGTGAAATAGGCCTCAGACCAAAAAAGCCTACTATGTTTGAATGGTAGGCTTGGGGATTTAAAATGAAGCTATCTACTATCATGGAGCTAAGTCACCCATGCTAAATACAGAAATGGTTTTTTTTAAAACCTGTCTTTTCTAGGAAACGTACTAATAAAATGTTTCATTTTTAAGTATTAGTAGAGGAAATAGTGACATCACAAGACAACGCTGCCCTGAGTCCCGACGTCCTGCCTATAATCTCAGGAGCCCTGAGCCCTTCAGCCAGTGGGACACGGGGTTGGCAGGATCCACGAATCACAGACGCTGGCATTGTTATGCATAATGTATGAGAAACTCCGAGACCCACCTCTGACTGCACAGTATGGAGAAGACGACCCTGCTTTCGTGGCTTTAGCTTTATTCAGGAAGTCATTAGGATGAGCTTCAGGCTCTAGAGCCCAGGAATCGCAACTGCTAAAGCCCGCACACCCTAGAGCCTGTGCTCCACAAGAAAAACCACAAGGAGAAGCCTGTGTACCGCAGCTAGAGAGTAGCCCCTACTCACCCCAACCAGAGAAAAGCCTGCAAAGACCCAGCACAACCAATAAATACACAAATAAAGTTTAAAAACAAAAACAAAAACACAGGTTTTTAAGTTATCAAGTGACTCGACAGAAATGGTACTAAAACCACTCGGTATGTGATGATGATCAATTCTTTAATAACCGCTTTCTCCCCAACAAACGAATAAAAAGAACTGTCCGAGTCCCCACTTCATCCTGAAGCAGGGAAAGCACACTGTACTGGAGCTGACTGTTCACAGCGCCTCACTCGGCTGCTGTCCCTGCCATGTCAAGGCAGACTTTCACATTTTTAAGTTTTAATCTCTTCAAATTGAAGCATAATTGACAAGGCAGTTTTGAGACTTTACATGTGAACACTTATGTAACTTTGACAGAGGCAATCTTCTTGAAAAGTAAATTGAGAAAAGGGGAGACGGTTTGAAACGTGACCCACCTATGGTCACAAGGGCAGAAAAATGGGAAGCTGAAGTGGGGGCGTGCGAGAACAGACCGTGAGTCAGTGACCCAGAGGAGCTTTCAAGAGCTGGGCAGCAGAGGAAGCAAAGTAGAGCCAAGGGTAGAAGAGGAGAGAGGAGGAGGAGGAAGGGGAAACCCAGGAAGAACGGCGGCCCGGAAGTCCCCGGCCGAGAGGTCTTAGGGCGCAGTCACTGAGCAAGCCCTGGGCTGAGAGGTGGAGGAAGACAATTCAGGAGAACTGTCTCTGGACCACGTGCCCGGCTCCTCGGTCTAGCCTCAGGACGTTTTCTCCAGGGAGAGCCTGGCAGGAGGAAATCGGACCTTACTCCCTCAAGAAGGCATTGAGGGGCAGCCCTGATCATCAGAAGTCAAGCAGGTCCTGAAACTCGGAGCACTCAGCCTCACTAAATGAAAATGACAGCGTCCTGTTCCTGCAGATATAGGTCTGAAAATAAGAACCACCACCACAGAGAAACCACACCAGGTTCCCATCGAACCTGAGAACCCAGGTTCTGCAAGCAGCCTCACACACACTCACCAAAGACTCTGGCGACAAAGCCCAGGGGGAACTGTGAGGCAAACACGGTGAGGAACCAGGGCGCAGCGTAGAGGCTGGGGCCAATCTCGTGCTCCTCCAGGTGGTTGTAGAGGTCCCTGTGGTAGTCGTGCAGCAGCCTCGAGAGCTGGTACATCTGGATCTGCGGGGACACACACAGGGTCTCAGGCAGCAGCCGCCACCCCCACTCGGAGGGGCAGGAGAAGGACCACGAGACTGCACGTGGCTCCCCAGACCCTGCCCTCAGTTCTCTCCTGTCCAGCCAGTGCTCGCCGGGGCTGCTGCCACAAGGCTGGGGCTGGCCGGCACTCAGGGCAGGGCTCCTCAGCTAAGAGACGCTCCACATCTGTCTCATGCAAATGATCTGTAAGTTCTCTTACAAATACACATTATTAGCAAAACTCAAAGCTAGGGGAGTTGGAGATAAATAGCCAGCCTCCCGCAGAGTTAAGTGGGAGGGAAGCATTCTGTAGCAGGATGCTATTGAACCTGCTCCCTTAGTAAGTTCCTGCTGAATCCCCCCCCACCCCTCAAGAGGCAGGACAAGTGTGACTTCTTCAGGTTTATAACACAGGCGAGTTAAAGTAAGATGACAAGGGTTTATCTCAAGAAAACAACTTTTCCAGCTGGGCTAGACCCAGGGTGGCAGGCGCTCAGGGATGGGGTTGTGGGGTCCCTGGCAGAGGAAGCAGCCAATTACACTGGGAGGTGGGAATCAGACTACCTGAAAGTGGATTCAAAGAGAAAAGGTAAAAGCAAGGGCCCTGGAGTCAGATAGGCCTGGGTTTATATCTCAGCTCTGCCACCTGCTACTGTGTGACGGGCTCAGATTACTCACTATGTAACTTTTCTGAGCCTTAGCTTTCCTGTCTATAAGCTGGGATCAACACTGCCTTCCTGAGGGTGGAGGAGGTAAATGCACGTGAACCACCTGGTGTAAGGCTGCTGCTGCTGCTAAGTCGCTTCAGTCGTGTCCGACTCTGTGCGACTGCATCGCACAGACGGCAGTCCACCAGTTTCCCCCATCCCTGGGATTCTCCAGGCTAGCATAGAGTAAGTAAGTTCTCAGCAGTGACAGATGCTACAATGTTAACTGATGGTGGGAAATTTCCTTAGATACACTTGGAAAGGGATCATAAACACGTGTATTTTAGCATTTAACTTTATCATAGGCAGAAGGAAGGCTTTCTACCTGTAAAATAATCATGTCCGGCCGATATTGTTTCCGCAGTCCCATGTCAAACATCAGAAACTTGAGCATGTTAAACGCCTCTTCTTCACCCATATGAAGCAGCAGGATGCCTGCTACAAAGCTGAGGCCTTGGCAATAGCCCACTTCTTGGTCTAGAAGCGAGTAGGCCTTCAGGATGTTGTAAAGTGACAGCTGCCCTGCTCCTAGCTGAGCAGAGTAGTACGGATGTGCTGGGAAGGTTCGCCCTGTAAAAACAAAACACGTTAGCTGTGATTTTTAAAAAGGGAAGTCTATTGAACCAGACATCCAAAGTGCTTCAAGTTAAAGCAACAGATCTTTACAAGTGGGATCATGTCATATATCAGCTCTGTAAACAAAGTCAGCTGGTTGTGCTTGGAACAACTTTTTTCTTCCTTGCAATTAAAAACTCAGCAATTAATCATGCTTTCAGGTGAAAGAAATGAGAACCACCTTCAGGCCTGCAGATATTTGGGTTTCAATCTATAGCAGAAAGAAAACTATGCATCCTCTCAACAGGCATCTGCTCTCCAGAGACCTGTGGTTCCGCACCCCATGCCAGAACCATCGCCCTGCCCCACCATGCCCTGATCCGCTCTCCCTAGATTACTTGTTTCCCTGCAAGTGCGTCACACAACTCACACATTTCTACACAGTAAGTCCCTTGCATACAAATGAGTTCCATTTCGAGAGAGCGTGCATAAGTTCAATTTGTTTGTAAGTCCAACAAAGTTAGTCTAGGTCCCCAACTAACACTATCGGCTGTACAGTGCTGTACTGTAATAGGTGTATACATTTTCACAGAAATAATAAAAAAACAAGCATTTTAAATCTGACAGTGCAGTACCTTGAAAAGTACAGTATAAGAGCTGGCATACAAGGGCTGGCATTGAGTGAACAGGCAAGAAGAGTTACTGACTGGAGGAGGCAGAGGAGGCGGGAATTGGGAGAGCCGGAGGACTGTCAGCAATAGGAGGTGCAGGGCAAGCTTCGGCTTCACTCATGGCTGACGCTGATGGCATGGGTTCTGGTTCCCTGGCTGAACCAGGTCCACATCTGCACCTTTGGAAGTTCATAACCTGAAGCTTCGCACATGGGCCACTTACTGTACTTTTAAACCATAGGCAGTACTCTGAGACACACTGGGGAGCAGCGGGCATTTTCTTTTATACAAAACAGTCGCCTCGCAAAAAGAGGTTAAAATGAAATGCTCTCAACATCCTGATTTTCACAAAAAGCTGGTACTCAGACAAAATGGAAAGATTTCTTTTGTTCAGGAGGCCTGTGAGGTTGACACCTGTCAAATCCCACCTCCCCCTCCCATCCTGGAATGTGACTGATGGGGAAATGTGTTTCCAGGGAGCAGAAAAGTGCCTGAAGAAAGAGACGCCCAGTTGAGGCCACGCATGGACCCAGGTGAGACTTAACGGTCTCGTCAAAGGCAGAAGTGCACCAAAGCCATGAGGGAAACGTTCACCTTGATTATTCGGTCTCGGCAAAGGGAGGAAGATACATTCCAGTGTTCTTCCCCAGCCCTGTGAGAAAGTATTTCATCAACCAGATTGGTTTACCTGAACTTAAGTGAAAGTGTTAGTCACTCAGTTGTGTCCGACTCGGCAACTCCATGGACTGCAGCCCATCACTCTCCATGGGATTTCCCAGGCAAGAATATGATTTATGAGGACAGCAATAGCCTTTTTTGATTTCCTGTGTTCATCTCTTTCCTGCTGTTCTACCTCTCCTCGCAGCAAACCTTCCCCAAACACGCCCTGCACATGTTACCCTACTGCTGGAAAGCCATCAGCAGGCCCCCGTGGGGCTCCACGTGCTCCCATCCTCGCCTACCCTCCTGGCCTCACGCTCTGCTGCAGGGTTAACCTGGGAACAGCTCTTCCCACCCAGGTTCCATGGAGTGGGAGCACAGTGCATCTCTGCCCTGCCCTGCCTGCACCCATCCCCAACTCTCTTTGGGTCTCCAACAGGAAAGGGTGGCAGAACACACAGGAGTTGTGTGACATGGAGGAACACCAGGAAAAGTTTAACTATTTTTAAATTTGATCTGTCAGTGTTATCATTTGCTCATCAGTCGCCTTCTCATATTAGAGAAGGGCCCCCCGACACCTCCTGATCTTTAGTTATTAGCCCAACCAGCCAAATCTTCCCTGTCACAGTCTTAGGGACCGGCCCTGATGTTCCTGATGAAGGAAAGCTGTCTGCAGCAGCCTGAAGAGGGCTCCTGTGTGTTCCTTGGGATTCTCAAGTGTCATTTCCTGAGACAGCAAGACAGGCCCCGAGCCCCTCCCAGGCTCAGGGAGTCAGGCCTCCGGGTTCTGACTGAGAGAGGAGCGGCTATCCAGCTGACTTGAATGCAGCCTGTGCTTTACACTAACTTGTATTTGGGAAGACAATGCCTTCCTGTATTTGCCTAACACGGTAAATGTGGATAGAAATGATCCATGTCAAAAAGGCCCTTTGGGCTTCTCAGTCCGGTTTAAGAGTGAAGGAATCCTGAGATCCAGAGCTTGGGAACAACTGCTCTAGATAAATACCATGGCTCACACACTCCTGGCCACACTCTAGGCAAAGGGAGGGAGCAGGCCTCACGGGTGGAAAAATGGACCAGGTTACACGTTTGTGGATAATCACAGCTACATAATCCAGCACTGAGGTCTGCAGCCTTCAGCCCTAACTGAGAAGGTCCTCTGCTAACACTGGGAAGGAAAAAAACTCATCTTCTGAAGACTGTACATGTGTAGCTGATCTGCAGCAGGCGAGTCCTGGGCAGTGCACACACAGAACATGCTCAGTTCTCCACATCCCGCTTGCTCATACAGAGGATTCCCACAAGGCTGCTCGGGATGCACTAGGGTGCAAGGCAAGTTTCTTTCCTTTGTTTTTTTTTTTTTTCACAAAGAGCCTGGAGATTTCGGCCTCTCTAGGGAGGGGTACCAACAAACTAGCAATCTTACTGTGGAGCTTAGTTTCCTCCTGTGCAGAAGGAAGAGTAACCTTATAACTACGTGAGCACCAAGGCTCCCTCCTGGCTGAGAACGGCGATGCTGAGATCTTCTCACAGTGCGTGAGTTATGACTGGAGGGAAAATGCCCTTTGAATGATGCCTCACAATTTTAATTAAAAAAAAACTCACTCATCAGTTGTTCAGTGTCTACTTCCCCACTAGAGCACAGGCTCTTAGAGTGAGGGGATGCACCATATAAGCTTGAGACGCATTTGTGGCTCACCACCAAATGGCATGCGTGGGCAGGGGATTAAGAAGGCAGAGCTCTCCTGTACGCAGACTACTTTTAGAAACAGTTGTCTGAGTCCAGTGACTGAGCTGGAACTGGCTCCCACAGGCTTGTGCGTATCTCTGCTCAACTCCATGATCAATGATAGCAAGCTGGTAGCTCAGATTAGCCAAAGTGAATGTTCATACCAAGGAAATCTATAAATATTGGCATCAGAGCTTCTTTTGAGGGGTCTAGGGGAGCTGGTTGTTGCTAGCACACCCCTGACTGGCTGGAAGGGTATAGGGAGATGTCAGACCACTGAGAGAGCAAGTAAAGTCACCTCATTTTATTCCTTTACCATTTACATTTAGTTACATCATTTTGAACTTAAACAGGATATTTAGAATGATCAAATACATATGAAATCATGATATGCTCTGGCTATCAGAGGCTATGGCAGATCATTTGGAATGAAGCATGTAGCTTTGTGTGTATGTGTACAGCTCTTGTTGCAATAATTTATTAAGACTTGAGTTGTGATCATTCAACTGACCTCCCTAAGGCAAAGTCCCCAAGTGGACAGAAAGGTGTGTTATGTAAAAAGATTGCCGCAGGACAAATCCTAGGTACTTTCCTGTCCTTTGCCATTAATGTTTTTTAGTTTTTCTCATGGGACTTAAACCCAAAGATGAAACAGAAAGTTGTGCTCACCACCAGCATCCCTCTGCTGGTCATGAACAGCCCCGTGTACTCCTCAAAGCACACTGCATGTGGCTCCTGGCAGCAAGGCCAGGCAGGGGAGGAGGGAGGCCCTTCCCTGTCCTTCTATGGTAGGGCATCTTCAATACTCTCAGCTGATCCTTCATCTCAGAGGTTTGTCTCCTCACCTTAAAGCGTTCTAAAAAACAAGGAGAAAATTCTCTCGTGTAACACCTGGATGATAGCTGCTTTTCTTCTATATCTTAAATGTGTTTTAAGGCAGGTTTTATATCTTAAATGTGTTAAGTAGAAGCACAAATTAATGACAGCTGCCATGTTGGCTTCTTGACTCGAATAGATCTTTGAATATGTGCTTTGTCTCTCACTGAAGCTTGGACATGCCCAAACCTGCTTAGGGACCACTGTTAAGACAGTCTCTGCAAGTCCATCAAAAAATGCCATCTGTGGTCCTGGAAAGACTCATCAGACCTCTGCAGGGTATGTAAAGCAAGCCACCACTTTACTGACATCCTATAAAACAGAGATTAAAACAACAAGTGATCAGTGTGAGAGTGATCAGGAGCAGTTTCTAATCGGGAAACTGTTCTAACCGGGAGCACTGCCCTCTGATTCAGTGGTGTCCTTCCATTTCTGGACCTGGTCCAGTGTTGCTCTGGCCAAGCCTCTGATTGTGGGGAAGCACTGATGCGGCATGTCTGGGAGAGGAGCAGCTGACAGGGCGGAAGGTGACGTGGAGCCTGAGTGGGGGGTCTCCAGCTTGCTGCTCCATGTCCCGCACGGCCACATGTGGCCACGACTAGACGGGAGGCACAGCCAGAGGGCGGGACGCTGGCAGCAGAGGTTGTCTATCCAGGATGGAGATCCAGGGAAGAGGAAGGTTGCGATTACCTAAGGGCAGCACAAACGCATCAGCTGGAGCCGGGCCTCGAGGGTGAGGCAGCCCCTGGACTAAGGCCCAGCGTGACTTGCTCAGTGTCACATGGTGCTGTTTTCTCCTGGCTGGGTGGGACCAACTCTAACGATGTTCCTCCACCTAACCAGAGGAGGGGATGGCTGTGCTGGTCCACAGCGGGCAGTGCCAAGACAGAGAGGAGCCATACGGTGTCCTGGAGGGGACATGATACAGAGATTAAGAAGACCAAGGTTCTAGCACTTTCTGCCAGTAAGTAGCAGCCTGTAACTTGGGCAAAGCACATCACCTCCGAAGTGGAAATTGTGTACACCTTCACACAGGGTTGTGTCAAGCTGAAATTCAACAAAGCTAGTGAATATGGTTCACAAACTGCAAAACACTGCTCAACCATTCAACTGTTGTTTAGTTGCTCAGTCGTGTCCATCTCTTTGTGACCCTGTTGGGGCCACTGGGAGGAGGGCAATAGGGATTAAACGCCCTCCTCACAGATGGCAAACAAAGATTGGAAGTAAAGGTCAGGCTGTCTCAGTTAGATTAACGACAGCGCCTGCACCTGCATGTTGTAACTGTTAATTCTCCCGTGTCTGCATGTTGTAAAACATTACTAATGTGACCAGTCATGCAGAGCAGGCGTGTATAAAACCGAGTCCTCCGAACTCATCAGACGGGTCCTTGTTGGGAACCGATTCCCCTTGGACCCGCTGGCGTAATAAACTGTGCTCCACTGTCCTGAGTGTCTTCCGAGGAGTTTTGCAACTCTGGATTCTACAACATTTCTGGTGTGTTGGCCAGAAAGCCCTTAGAGAGACAGGCCCATGGAGCCTCTGCCTGTGACTCGCTGGGACGAGAGCCTTGGGAAGGGGAAGGTGTCTCCTCCCTCGGATCAGCTCTTGCTTTAGTGACTTGTCTTTCTAGGCAGACTTCACGAGACTGTGGACAACAGAAGGGAAGTACGCAGGTAGGTCCCTCTGTAATAGTCGAAGAAGGGACCTGATCAACCCCTTGGGGCTGGACGAGTCTGAGGTGGCTGTGTCCTCCTAGGCTCAGTGGGGAATTTACTGAAATAAGTAAAACTCTGTTAACTGAATCTGTGCTGATTGTCTGTCAACACAAATTTTTATTTTCTGGTTTCCAAAGGACTGTCCTCTTTGCTGCAACACCCTCCTGTTCTGCTTAGGGATTCAGGGACCTCCCGAACATTGTTTAGGACCGGACTGGGAGCTGTGGCTCTGGATGTACATTTGTCTGCACCAACCCGTGATAAGATAGATCTGGATTTTGCCAGGATCAGACTTGTGCAAAGAGGAGTACATAAAAGCCTTAATTGACTGGATTTTGCTGGCTGCTGACAGAGAAACATGAGAGGTGATATCATTGAAAGACTTAGTAGGTAAGGCCCTTTTCACCCCAGTCATAGCTGAGGTAAAGTGGCAGTTGGGCTCCTTTGAGTGGAGACATCGGCAGTGGCTGGGGTACAAGACCCTGGCAAAGGAGCAATGAAACAAGTTGGACTTGCTATAAGTGACAGAAGGAAAGTGAAAAGTAGGATGAGTAGTGGAGAATCCAAGCCAACTGTTCCTGAATGCATGATTTAAAACTTCAAAAAGGGCTTTGGAGGAGCCCGTGGTATAAAGTTAACCCCAGACAAGCTTGGAAACTTCTGTGAGATAGACTGGCTATCCTTTGGGGTAAGATGGCTCTCAGAGGGAACCCTAGTATTGGACAATGCTCAGGCTGTGTACTCTGTGGTAACCAGATAGCCAAGCCACCCAGACCAGTTCCTGTACATTGACTCATGGCTACTAACTGCACAAAAACCATCCCCTTGGGCCCAGGAATGTTATCTTGGAAAAGGAGAAAGCAAGATTTTTCTGGCACAGGCAAAACCCAAGCAAGAAAAGTTAAAGGAAACGTTATGATTCAGAGGAGGAGGAACTCCCACCTTCCCCTCCATGCTGGGGAACACGAGGTGGACCCCAGAACAAGAGGAGCGGACGAGAGAGGAGCATGCTCTCTTCCCCCGCCTCCCCCAGTGGAGGAGGTCTCTCTCTCCCCTACTGTGCCAACATTGTACCCATCCCTCCCCAGTTTAGCAGAGGGAAAAAGGGAGAGCCAGGTGTTTGGAGGTGGCTGAGGTCTACGAAGGAACCCTGAGAGAGAGAGGTGTTGCAAATGCCTCTTAGGGAGGTCCAGGTGGCATTGCAGGTGGGGCCAGATGGACACCTCCATCCTGGCCCCACCGCTCTTTACTATCAGCTGTTCTCTACCACGGGTCTCTTGAACCAGGAAAGGCACAGCCCTCCCGCAGGGTACGACTGAGAAGCCGCAGGGTATGACTCATCGAATGGAGACTATTTTCAGGACCTACAGACCAGTGTAGGATGACACAGTCCAGCTTCTTCTCACCCTCTTCAGTATGGAAAAGAGACACCGGACCCTCACAGAGGCATGTAAGTGATTCCAAAAAACGCACCAGAGGGCCAACTGGACCCTGAAAGTTGGGCCTGAGAACCCACTCCTGACCAGACCAGACACAAGACCAGACTGGGACTTCAATACTGACCAAGGTAAGCAATCCTTGGAACGGTATAAGATGGCCATTACACAAAGCCTCAAGAAGGGGACTCACAAGCCTACTAACATGGCCAAGACTAACGTTGTGATCCAAAAGGCAGATGAAACTCACACAGAGTTTTATGAGAGACTGTGTGAGCCGTTAGACAATACACCCCCTTTGACCCAGAGACCCCTGAAAACCAAAGAAATGCCACCCTTGTGACCCAGTCGTATCCAGGTATTAGAAGGAAGCTCCAAAAGATGGAGGGGTTCTTGGATCTTACCAGCATCCAAATGACAGAAATAGCTGACAAAGTTTTTGTCAGTCGGGATCAGGAAACTATAAAAAGGCTGGGAAAAAAAAAAAAACAAAAGGAGAGTGATATGATAGAAGGTCCTGTCAAAAGACAGCTCTCCTGGCAGGTGTGCTGGGCCACCCAGATCTCAATCAGCAGCCAGCTGCTACCAAGGGAAGATGAATGGCCACTACACCAGTCATCGGCAGGGGGGAACCCCGGAACCCCAACAAGGCTGTTTCCTGAAGTATGGGCTGAAAGTACCCCCCCCTGGAGCAGCGAAAAACCACCATCCAGTTATAAGAGTTAAAGGTGAGGGCCCAGCCCATAAGAAAAAAACAATATTCTATACCACTGGCTGCCAGGGAGGGCATCAGGCTCCTTATTGACAGGCTGAAGGTAGCAGGCATTCTGGTGGAACATCGATCACCACGGAACACCCCTATCCTCCCGGTGAGGATGGACAGGGGAAAGGTTATCAGCCAGTTCAGGACTGGAGGTTGGGAGATGAGGCGACGGTGACCTTACACCCAAATGCCCCTAACCCCTATACTCTGCTAAGCCCAATGCCTCCTAATGCCCAGTATTTTACCTGTTTGGACTTGAAAGGTGCTTTCTTTTGTACAAGAGTGGCTACAATTAGCCAAAGAATTTTTGCTTTCTAATAGGAAGACCCCGGGATGGGTCAGAAGACCCAGCTGACTTGGACTCAGCTGCCACAAGGATTTAAAATTCCCCTAGGATATTTAGGGGAGCCCTGGCAACACATCTCCTCTCCTTCCCATCAGATGCCACTAAGTTTCAGATCCTACAATATGTGGATGACCTACTCCTGATGCAGAGACTTGTTCTCAATGCTGGGAGTAGGACTGCCTTGGGCCTGCTGGCCCAGGCTGGATATCAAGTATTGTGGAAAAAGGCCCAGATCTGCCAGACTGAAGGAAAGTACCTGGGATTTGTTATAAAGCAAAGGAGGTGTGCCTTGGGCTTAGAACGAAAACAGGTGATCAATCAGACAAACCAGCCGACTACCAAAATGCAAGTAAGAGAAATTTAGGGAGCTGTAGGGTTTTGCTGGATCTGGATACCTGGCTTTTCACAAATAGCTAATCAAGAACTTTACTGTAAAAGCCCCCAAATAAAGGTGCAACCACCCAGCAGCTTATCTGCCGGTGAGCCAAGGCCCTCCCAACCATGACTGTGAGGAGATGCTACAGGGAGGTCTTTTCAGAGATGTCCCCTTAAGTCAACCAGCTGAGACTTACAACACAGATGGGACCAACTACCTGGGATAGGGATACGGGAAAACTGAAGATGTGGTAACCACAAAGGATACAGTAGTCAAGGCAGGATGACTCCCCACACACTGGTCAGCTCAACGAGCAGAGCTCTGGGCACTTATACGAGCCCTAAAATTGTCTAAAAGAAAGAAGGTAAATATACATACTGACTCACGGTATGCTTTTACTACCTTACACGTACACAGAGGCATAAATAATGAAAGGGGGCTATTAACTGCAACTGGCAAGGAGATAAAAAATAGAGAGGAAACTCTGCTTCTGTTGGAAGCAGCGTGGGAATCCGCTGCAGGGGCAGTAATACCCCGTAGGGGCCACCAAAGGGCGGACACACCTCAGGCAAAAGGGAACTGTCTGGCCAATCTAATGGGGAAAAAAGCAGCTGCCCAGGACAATACAGCAACCAAACTTATGTTGACACCTGTGGTGTCTAGCCTACTAACCACCCAAGCGGCCCCAGTCAATGGCAAAAGAAACCACCTGCGCATGAACTGAGCAAGGATTGATATAGGAGGACGGATGCTGGAAACTCTCAGATGGGAGACTTTTCGACCCCTCTAGGCTGGCATTTCATTTGGTTACGGATGTCCATCAATCCATCCATTTCGGAAAAACAAAGACTTGCGAGAGTTTAGACCACTGTTGTGTCATACCACGTCTAACAGCCTTGTGTGCAGATGTAAGCCTCCAATGCATAATCTATGCCCAAAATAACCCGGCTCCCAAGGAGACTGTGCCTCCCGGAATACAATTAAAGGGGACCCCTCCATTTGAACATCTAGAAGTGGACTTCACTGAGGTAAAGCCATGCCGAGGATACAAATATTTGCTGGTAATGGCATATACTTTTACGAGATGGGTGGAAGCTTACTCCACCAAGACTGAAGCAAAGGAAGTGGCCCAGTGTATGCTGAGAGACATCATTCCTAGATTTGGGTTTCCTCTGAGTATAGGATCAGATAATGGACCAGCATTTGTGGCTGAGTTACTCCAACTGGTTTGCAAAGAAACTACATACCGCATAGAGGCCACAAAGCTCAGGAATGGTTGAGAGAATGAACCAGACTATCAAGGTGACCTTGGCAAAATGGATGCAAGAAACTGGCACTCCCTGGATGGACATGCTGCCACCAGTGTTAATGAGGGTCAGGATGACCCCCCGGTCACATGGGTATTCCCCCTATGAGATAATATTTGGGAGGCCTCCCTCAGTTATTTGGGAAGTAAAGGGAAATTTCTCCAAGCCAGGCTTCAGCAATACAGGAACTGTGAACTTCAAGATGTTCAAGCTGGTTTTAGAAAAGGCAGAGGAACCAGAGATCAAATTACCAANGGAAAAGGGGACAACAGAGGATGAAATGGCTGGATGGCATCACTGACTCGATGGATGTGAGTTTGAGTGAACTCCGGGAGTTGGTGATGGACAGGGAGGCCTGGCGTGCTGCGATTCATGGGGTCGCAAAGAGTCGGACACGACTGAGCAACTGAACTGAACTGAAAGGGAAATTTATTACAAGGAGGAAGGATGGAGATGTCTCGGCATCTGGAACAGTTAGGGGAGGTGATCCATGACATCACCCCCTATGTTCAGGAGAGAATTCCATTTTCTTTTGGCACTAAGTACACCCATACCCCCCAGGAGATTTAGTATGGGTAAAGGATTGGGAGCAGCAGATGCTCTCCTGTTCGGCATGACGACCTTATCGGGACTATAAACTCAGGATAATGTTCCTGTCCTGGGCCCACTTGTATGGGAGCTTCTGTGATACTTTTAACTGTTGGGTTTGTGGGGCTACACCTTTATTGGTGATGGATGGACTTCCTTGGTGGGTGTCTCCCTTGCACAGAGGGGACTTTAGCCCTCTCTGGTCATTCTTGAGACAACAACGAGAAATGTTTCTTCCTTTGGTAACTCACAACCTGTCAACTTTTTCTTGGTGTAGCCTGGACTCTAACCAAATAATTAAGGCCATGAGGTGGCATCTGAGGTAAAAGCTATGTCTAATGGTAATCCTCCTTTTTGGTTATCAGTATTTTCTTGGATCAAAGGTGATTAGTGGAAAAATCTTTTTGGAATTATTCTGTTAATTACTGTATTAATTTTAGGCCTTGAATTCTCCAATGTATAACTCAGTGTGTAACCTCCAGACTGACAGCTGTGCCACAGCTACATTGTCCCTGGAACAATAACGACCCAGGACCGACAACCATAGTTAAAGATAAGATGAGCATCAAGAGGGGGAGATGTTGGGGCCACTGGGAAGAGGGCCAAGAGGGACTAAACCCCCTCCTCACAGAGGGCACGGAGAAGGCAATGGCACCCGACTCCAGTACTCTTGTCTGGAAAATCCCAGGGACAGAGGAGACTGGTAGGCTGCAGTCAATGGGGTTGCTAAGAGTCAGACACGACTGAATGACTTCACTTTCAATTTTAACTTTNGGGACTAAACCCCCTCCTCACAGAGGGCACGGAGAAGGCAATGGCACCCGACTCCAGTACTCTTGTCTGGAAAATCCCAGGGACAGAGGAGACTGGTAGGCTGCAGTCAATGGGGTTGCTAAGAGTCAGACACGACTGAATGACTTCACTTTCAATTTTAACTTTCATGCATTGGAGAAGGAAATGGCAACCCACTCCAGTGTTCTTGCCTGGAGAATCCCAGGGATGGGGGAGCCTGGTGGGCTGCTGTCTATGGGGTCGCACAGAGTCGGACACGACTGAACCAACTTAGCAGCAGCAACAGCACAGATGGCAAACAGAAACTAGAAGTAAAGGTCAGGCTGTCTCAGATTAACGACAGCACCTGCACCTACATGTTGTAATTGTTAATTCTTTTGCACCTGTACGTTGTAAAACTAATTGCTAACATTAACCAGTCATGTTGTGGCTTAAAACTCAACATTCAAAAATGAAGATCATGGCATCCAGTCCCATCACTTCGTGGCAAATAGATGGGGAAACAGTGGAAACAGTGACAGACTTTATTTTGGGGGTTCCAAAATCACTGTTGATGATAACTGCAGCCATAAGATTAAAAGACCCTTGCTCCTTGGAAGAAAAACCATGACCCACCTAGACAGCATATTAAAAAGCAGAGACATTACTTTGCCAACAAAGGTCCGTCTAGTCAAGGCTATGGTTTTTTCAGTAGTCACATATGGATGTGAGAGTTGGACCATAAAGAAAGCTGAGCGCCAAAGAACTGATGCTTTTGAACTGTGGAGTTGGAGAAGACTCTTGAGAGTCCCTTGGGCTGCAAAGAGATCCAACCAATCCATTCTAAAGGAAATCAGTCCTGAATATTCACTGGAAGGACTGATGCTGAAGCTGAAGCTCCAATACTCTGGCCACCTGATGTGAAGAGCTGACTCATCTGAAAAGACCCTGATGCTGGGAAAGACTGAAGTCGGGAGGAGAAGGGGACAACAGAGGATGAGATGGTTGGATGGAATCATGGACTCGATGGATGTTGAGTTTGAGCAAGCTCCCGGAGTTGGTGATGGACGGGGAAGCCTGGTGTGCTATAGTCCATGGGGTTGCAAAGAGTCGGACACGAAGAGCCACTGAACTGAATCAGTCAAGTAGTAGGGGGTATAAAACCATGTCCTCCGAAATCACTGGTTCCTTGTTGGGAACCGATTCCCCTTGGACCCACTAGTGTAATAAACTGTACTCCACTAGTCTGAGTGTCCTCAAGAGGAGTGTTTTGTAACTCTGGATTCTATAACAACCCCATGGACTGCAGCATACCAGGCTTCCCTGTCCTTCACTGTCTCCTAGAGTTTGCTCAAACTCAAGTCCATTGAGTCGATGATGCCAACCATCTCAATTTCTGTCACCATTCAATACAAAGTCTATTATTATCACTCTTTAGAGGAAAAAAAAATGTTGCAGACTGATTAGATTGACAGCTAATTTCAGAAAATAAAGCAAAAAGCTAAGAAAACAAAAACTCTTGCAAACCCAAAATACTTCCAACCAACAAGCATTCTGTTCTCTTGGCCAGGATATAGAAGTTACTTTTAAAGAAAAGCTGAAACATGATTTGTTTTTGCTCTGCTGCTCCACACACCTTTCTTGGGCCTTGAATGAGCCACAGTGCAGACAAAATAAGAAGCATAGACAAAATAACTGACTTGGCAAATACCACATTGTGAGAAGTGAGGGGGGAGCAATGGGCAGTCTGGAGGAACCTCTAGGCGTGGCCTCCCTGAACCCAGCAGAGCCAGCCGGGCAGCAGGGCACTTGGGCCTCCACTGGGTCTGGACCAAAACTTTGCTTCTCCGGGTCTAAGGGAAGAGGGGAGGCTGGCCCTGGAGGAAGCCTGGAGAGATGCACAGATGTTACCGTTACCAGGGAAATGCACTGTTAGAAACAGCTTCTCTGGGGCTTTGGGGGGTACTGAGAGGCATCCAAACTGGGGGCTGTGATGGGAAAGAAGTGAGGTGGCGAGAGGAGGCCACACTGTCTTCAGGAGGGGGAGTGGGGATGGGATGCAGCTAGTCTTCCGGGGTGCAAAGGGTGAGGATGGGAGATGGGCAGGGAGGGAGAAGAGAGACCGTTGAGTGCAGCCTGGCCCTGCCCGGAGAAAAGGCCTAGATTCTGGCTCGCTTGTGCACACCCCCTGCCAACTAGAGGAAAGGCAGCCACGGGGCCTGGGAAGGGAGGTGCCAAGGGGGACTGTGCAAACACACTCCCCGGGGAAGAGCCCCGCCCTCATGCTGGTTCAACCTTTTCTCCCCTCTGCAGAAAAGTAACTGCGTAGCATCTGCAGAACAAGGAGAAGGGTATTCACTGAAAGGAACTGAAGGAAAAGAACATCCAAGAATCAGGATGGCTCCTCCTCCCTTCCAGAGTGGTGTGCGGGTGGTGGGGGGAAGAGGGGGCGGGGTGGAGACACAGAGACGGCTATTTGTACTCCCTCCTCCCTTTCAACCTCCTATCCCAAATTTATTTTTTTCTTCATTTCACATGATAGGAATATGATCTCATGTTTTCTGTTACTCATCACATTAGCAAACACAGTTACTGCCAATTTATAGAAGTGCTTCCTTGGGGTCAGTGGGCCAAATGGGCTCCTACCCCAGGCCTTGCATGCTCACTGTCCCCCAGTTACAATCGCGGCCTGGCAGCATCACCCTCCAGCCAGCTAGCGTGGGACTCCTAGGAGCATGTGGGACTCCTGGGAAGAGGGCCTGAGGGATGGAGAGGCCCACTGCAGCCCAGAGCCAGAGCGGGTTTAGGTCCTGGCAGGAAGCTGTGTGACCGTGCTCAACATTTGACCTCTCTGTGCCTTGGAGACTGTCCTCATTTCTTAGAGAGGGTTCAGGGCCAATTTCCCAAGGCTGTGATGAGGGTCACGGGAGATTGGGAGGCCAGCACCATGCCTCAGTCAACATCAAGAGACTTAACCGAGCATCTACTATGCAACAGGCTCTGCCCAAGGAACTCGCGTACAATGGCCAATGGCCCCAGTCCAGCCCACAGCGGGAGGCCTGCAGCCCACTGGGGAGAAAGGCAATAAAAAGGCACTGGCACCTAGCTGAGCGCAGTGCGGGCTAGGAGCAGAGGCCTGCAGCCCCAGAGCTCAGCAGCTCACCAGCTCTGCTATGTGGGGCAGGTCACCTAACCTCTCCGCATTTCAGCATCCTCAACTCCAAACAAGGGCAGGAGGAAGGACATGTCCCTGATCGCACTGTGAGGACTGAAGGAAGCAGTTTAAATAACTTCCCCCAACATTCAGTCCAAGGGAAAGTTAAGTATTAACTTTAATAATAATGGTAACTGTAATAATACTAAATAAGTCTGCTGAGCAGAGTGTAGAGGGTAGGACAAAGGCTTAGCAGAGGCACCTGACTCGGCCTGAAGGTGGGAGAAGAGGCTACCTGGGGGACAGAGTCTCAGAGATGACATTCAGACTCAGGCCTGAAAGGGAACACTTATGAAGCCGACCCTGATGAACTGCAGTTCGGTGGGATAGAGAAGCCCCTCGGTACTGCCCAGCCTGGCTCATGTCAACTGGAGGGAAAGGTCCTGCCTCCCCCTGGCCGCTGTGCTAAGGAACCTCGGGGAGTCAGGCCTCGATGGGACCTCTGACCCGGCCTGGGGAGTCCCAGGGCAACAGCACGCAGAGTAAATGTGTCAGAAGCAGGACCACGTGCTCTAAAAGCAGCTGGGCCTGGAGCCCAAGGAGTTCCCCAGGAGCCCTGCTGCCTGCGGGGACGGAGGCCCCGGGGGAAGAGAGGCAGGAAGGATGCGCCGCTCAGCCGTCTCCTGAAGTGCTTACAGTATAGGCAGTCATTTGGTAAATACATGACCACACTTACTGTGACCACACCCTACCATCTGAATGTTTATCTCAGAGTTAACTGGATGACCCTGTAAAGTGAGGGTCTCACAAATTGCTTTCTAGATTTTTTTTTCTAAATTTTTCTAATAAATCCTGTTTGTAAACCACAGAGACTAGGGTAGCTCCTGTAACTAAACACAGCCTTGGCTCCGACACTTGCATTTCCAGGCTGTGCGTTCAGTTGACTATAACCCCTCCTATCAACCTCCAAGTCACTGAACTGAACTCTGGGGGAAACCAGGGCCTGCACGGTGGCCGCCTGCCTCGCCGCAGAGCGAACAAGCCACTAGGCACAGGGGGAGGTTTTTATACCTGAGAAGACATTTGTGATGACTTCAGGGCTTTTTTATTTGAAAATCTTAGCAGTAAATTGTGATCGCTAAACCTAAAGGCAGACCACTCAATAACCCAGATGGTCTCTTCAGATTTTCCGAGTGAGTATGGCTTCCATCTCCATGTCACGTTGACTGCAGGCTTACCAAGGTCGATGAGAATGGCATGCTGCTGGGAGGTGAGCTGCTTTAAGAGTTCTTTGTAGGGCGTGTCCTTGGGCTGCTGTTTGCAGGGAAATGGGTGCTTCAGGTGGTACTGCTCCGCCAAGAATTTCCAGATTTCACCCCGGTGGTGTCGTGGCACACCTTCAAGAGGAGGGGTGGGAAAAAGACAGACTTCATGTACAGAATACAACTAAGTGATGAAATGAGTTGTATCTCATTCTACCGATTCAGCTTCTTGTTCCATTATGAATTAACGGCACAGAAATGGAAATAAAGCAACCAAAATTCTGTCCTATTTGGTCCCTTCCTTCCTCCACACCCCCTGCCATTCTTCCCTTACCTCCCTGACACCCTCCTACCTTTCAAGTATTTATGTACTATGTTTGGACTCTGGACTGTGCCAAACTCTGCAATAAACTGATGAAAGACATGAAAATCCTTAACTAGTACCAATTAACAATGTCCTCAGGAAGTAACTGCAAGCATGGGAAATGACACTGCAAAATGTGATCTCAGAGAAGGGACAGAAGCAGACAAGTGAGTTTGGACGAAGGAGATGAAGGTTTCCTGGACTCCTTCACTGGTGCCAAGACTCAAGAGCGAAGAAGAGAGAAATCAAGTCAGAGGAAGGGAACCGCTAATGTTTGCCTGGGCCTCTGAGGACACCGTGTGGGAGGAGCAGACAGGTGGCAGTCAGGCTAGACAGGGCTTCACTAGAGGTCAAACTGGGGGCAAGAGACCTGCACTTTATGTGGCAGCTGAAAGGAGTCACCGCATGTTTTGAAGCTAGGGAAGGAGCAGCTGAATCGAAGCTGAGATTCTGGAATACTGACTGGACATCCTTCTGCAAGGGTGGGCTGGAGGAAGCAGCCAGATGCTAGACAGGGGATAGTTGGCATGAACGTGCCCTGGCAGGCATTCAGTGTGGACCCAACAGCAAGAAAAATTACCCAGGAGCCTCTTCCTAATGTTTTAGATGCGACTGAGCCGAATACTCAGAGTGCTGCTAGAATGCTAAGAGGAGTTCTCTTAAAGTCAATGAGGGCTCATTAGAAAAAGTGACCGTTCTGAATCAAATTCTTGTGTTCATGACTCCGCTGTTTCAAGGCCCAGATGTGGAAACGGGAAGACCAAGGAAATAGCAGGATAAGACACTGAACCCTGCTCATTCCTGAGAGGAGAGCTCTCAGAGAAAGGGAGCCTCTGACTCAGGGATTAATTTTTTCATCCAGAAAAAGCATGTGAGAACCGTGTAGCCTTCCCTGCCCCTCAGGGACCTATCCAGGAAGGTTACTCGCCAGTCCAGCCAGCCATCTCTCAGAGCAGGTGCTACTCCAGGAAAGAGCAGCAGTTAACCCTCCCCAGGAGGTGACCAGGTGCTGTCACTGGTCCACACACTTCACGTCATCCCCACAACCTGCTGTGGGGAACGCGATGATATTCCACATGGTGAGGAGGAGGAAACACACAGGCCCCCTGCTGAGCAGAGATGCCCCAGTGGGTTGGTGGCGGCCCAGGGACAGTGACCGCCATTTTCTCTTGAAGTTCTCACTGCTGGACAAGCTGCTACTCACAAGAATAATGGGGAGAATATTTTATGTTCCTACCTGGCAATTAATAATAAAATCATCATTTGTGGATCTGAACCAGGGAGTCAATTTCATTTATAACAGACCCATAGGAACTCTAGAAAGCACTGCTCAGCTATCTCCTGGAAATACTTATAGTATAGTCAGTGATTTGGTTTTACACACTGGGAGAAAAACATGACCACACTTACTGTGACTACATCCTACCCTCTGAATGTTTATCTCAAGAGTTAACTGGATGAGCCTGTGAAGTAGGTTGAATGGTGAACTCCAAAAAGGTATGTCCACATCCTGATCACCAGAAGCTGAGTGTTCCCTTATTTGGGAAAAGGGTCTTTGCAGATATAATTAAGTTAGGCAAAGACCTTGAAATAAGATCATCCTGGGTGATCATTATCCAGGTGGTCCCTATATCCAATATCTTTAGAAGATAAGAGGAGGAGGTGCCATGTCCATGGAGGCAGAGACAAAGTGTTGCAGCCACAAACAAGCAATGCTGATGGCCACCAGGAGCCTGAAGAGGCTGAGCGCAGCCTGCCCACACCCTGACTTCAGACATCTGGCTTCTAGCACTGAGAGAAGACTTTCTGTTGTTTTAGCCACCAATTTTGTTATCGTGGTATGGCAGCAACAGAAAACGAATATATTCTGTTATCTGCCTTTTTATATTATTCTGTTTCTTTTCTCCCTACTATTCCTGCTCAGATGTTTCTCAAGGGAAGAGGTGAGTATAGACACATATAAACCTTGTATTTCAGACCATATTAGAAGTAAATGTAGGCTGAAAAATAGCATGTTAAATGATTAATAGTGGGGCTTTCAACAAAATACCCTGTCAAACTGGGAAATATCCCAAGTTATGAGAGGACCAATTTCCCCTTATTACTAAATCATTCCCATTATCTTATCAAACTTTTATTTGGGGGAGGAAACAAGTATTGGCTGTCACTGACAGTGCCATATACTCTGGAGTTTAAGGGAAAGCTTACATTGTATAATTTAGAAACAAAGGGTCATGCAAACTGGTGCCAATGTTTTTGGTAAGAATGATCTTCAACACCCTGCCCCATGCTCGGTTTTGCCTCCACTCCTGACCCCAGAGAGAACCCTGGCAGTGGACCAGGGCCTGCAGGCAGAAGGCCACCCTCCCTCCATATGTAAATACTTTAAAATTTTTACTGCCTTTACTGCTCATTATTTATATGGGGGAGGGGGACAATCTTTTGAAAATAAAGAGATATAAAGAAGAAAGTGAAAAACCACCCTTTACTAGAGGTAACACACAATTCACCACCCAAAGCAAGAAGCTTTTGACAGTGAAGGGGAGGAAGGCTATCAATTATTGTACTTCGACAGGTGGAAAAGCAAGACCATGCCGGGCAACCCGGATTTATGGCCATCCTCCCTGCAACACAGGCGTCTGCAAACACGCCATGCACAGTGGCGGAGACACAGCACAGCCCATGAGGCCCCGCTGTCCTTTCTCAGCAACGTACCGCAGACATCTTCACACCAGTTAACACAAAGCTACCGTGCCATTTTCAAGGACTATGATTGGGGTGTGGCCATGTGGTTGGGTTTTTCAGTCATTAAATGATGCCACAGTCAACACTCTTCCCACTGCCGTATATTTTTACTGATTAATTTCTAGGAGGGGTTTCTATGCGTGGCAGTGCTGGGGCAAAGGTAAGAAGAGACTGCCCTATCTCACACTTCCAGCTGCTCAGGAAGCCTCTTTGCCTCTCTGCAGTGCCACTCCTAGGAAAGTGTGGTCCAGGTTCTAAAACTCTACCTTGCCACCTTTGGAGAAATCATTTAAAGCCAAAGTAAACTTTGAATTATTTAAAATTCCCTATAATTCTTCTTCCTCGTACCAAGTTGACACCCTAAAATCCCACCATCCTGATTCAACTTTAACTTGGGACATCTATAAATCTCTCTGCTTCTGCCACTTAGGGGTCTTTAGATCATCAAGAAGAAAGGCCTTGTTACCCGCACGGGGCATGTTTTTATTTCAAGGGTTTGTAAGTGACTTGGCCTCCACCTCAAAGATTCAAGGGGAAGTTCTGATTTGATCTCTTTTTATAATAACTCTCAGTTAGGAGATGGACTGTGGTCATCTGTTTGGAGGTGTTAGATCTTATATGTTGAAACCAGCTGAATAACTGACAAATAACAATTTCCTTTTACAATTAGTAAAAGGAATAGTAATGATCCTTTTACAATTAGTGATACACAGTTCCTGGCACAGAAAGTGATGTGGAGCTTACCTCAGTGTAAGCTGTCCAATCCTCTATCATCAGCTTCATCATGTAGGTTCCGGATACTGTGCTGAGTTCAGTCGTGTCTGACTCTGTGACCCCATGGACTGTGGCCCACCAGGTTCCTCTGTCCAGGGAATTCTCCAGGCAAGAATACTGGAGTGGGTTGCCATGCCCTTCTCCAGGGGCTCTTCCTGACCAAGTACCTAGAGTACTTCTATTTGGTTCCTCTTGTAAACGCATGATGAAAACCACTATATGTCCAGGTGCCAGGCTCCTAAGAAGCTCAAACATTTGGACTGCTGTCACAGAACCATGCAATTTACCTAGGCAAAAGTAGAGTCACCTGAAGACTACCATCTAGTCAACAGTGAAAAGGGAAATACAGGACTCATTCTTTTCTCTGGTTTCTTTTTTCAAAGTGGAAATCTGGGGCCAGTTGGTGCAATGGTAAGCCTCCAGCAACCATTACTGCACAAAGAATATAAGACCTGGAAGAAAGCTGTGAGATCCTCTGTGGGGTCCACACCTCTCATTCTGGAAGCCAGAGGCCAGAAAGATGAGGACAACTGCCACAGGCCACTGTGGCCAATATAGGACCTGAGTCCTCAGCACCCACAATAGCATGGCCAAGGCCTAGTTCAACCTTGGGCAGCATCAATGGTGGATAGAACTCTAGCAGCCTGGGATGCAACCTACTCTGTGGTCCTGGGGCCATAACTCACCATCTCTAGGTCCAAGTCTCCTTAACCATATAAAGGGGAAAGTTATAACTAGTGGTAACTCATATACTATTACTAAAACTTAAGCTGTCAAAACTCAGATAAAGGTTAGATAATACCTAATAGAGAGACCATAGTAGAAAAGCCGCTTTGCTCCATTTACTCGCAGAGATAAATGATGCATGTGCAACTTGGTTTACTGAATTGCTGACGCAGCCAGAAGATAAGATTTACCACCTTTATTCTAACCAGCTGGTTATTCATGCCCAGACTGCCAAGACTTCAGGAGCACTAGAACTAGATTAGACTCAGGAAACTTCCCATCTTGCCAGCAGATAGTAACACACATTTTAAAATAAATAGTTTTGTGTTACTTGAACACTAACAATCATTGAAGAAGAATCAATAAGCTCTAAAATGGAAGTCAAACTACCTCTAGTTTTTTCTTTTGAAATGTTCCAATGAAGGACCAGTTTTTTCTTTTTAATGTTCCAATCCTTACAGACTGATACTTTGGTAAAATACAGTGAATTAGCAATGGGAAAAAAATAAGACTGACAAAATATACAAGACCACTTTTTCCCACTAGGATCACTGTCAAATCATGGGGGATGTTTCTAGATGCTGAGTCTCAAGTTCTGCACTTACCCTGGATAAGCAACTGTCCAGACCAGCACCCCGTCAGCAGGTCACACTGAAAACACAGGCTCCCCACACTGCACACAGCCTTTCGGCAGAGCACACACCTGCAGTGGCTCCTCACAACAGCCACTGCTGTCACTCACATCTCACACACGTGTACAGTGAGGCTCAGAGAGGTTAAGCCATGTGCCTAAGATCACTCTGCAAAGTGACTGGTAGAAGCGCAATCCCAACCCGAGTCTACCTGCCTGAAATCTGGGCTGGACACTGACCTGCGGAGAGCACCCAGACAGAAGGTACACAACTTGTTGTTGGTTTACTATTTAACTCTGTGTATCATCACATCACTATACAGCTTGTAGGCAGCTATGCCCTAAGGTGTGCCTTTTTCTTCTTCCTGTTTTCTTAACTAAGAGAAATCGTAATGAAGAGAAATTGTGATGAAGACATCTGAAAACAGATCAGGTAAAGACATGATAAACAGGAGAGAGATGGCCACTGAAACTGAACCTAAAAAATTTTTTTTACTCCATACTTCTCCCCAGTCATCAGTGAGGGGTGAGGCCAACTGGACTGATTCCCAGTTAGGCTTACCTTGGCCAACAGCCGAGTGCATTTTCTCCATGTCAAACTTAATTTTCGATCTTCCTGGAGTGCTAAGTATCTTTTCCCACACTGTAGTCACTTCTTTAAGACAAGGAGTGATTTCTTCGTAATCAAGCTTTAGGCGCTTGTTCAGCAAATCATTCTCAGAGGCTAGAACACACAATTTAAGAGCACGTTAGTGAGTTATAGCTATGTGTCTCCTGTCTCACAGCAAGGCTGCCTGCTTATCACCACCACTGAGACGCCTGCAGCAGCGTAACAGGTCCAAGGTGAAGACAGGTTCCCGCCCCACCCCAGCTTCCTTATCACGGAAAAAGCTATATACCCAGGAGGCATCCCTGATTCCTCTTATTCCTTCATCCAAGATGGATTTTGTTGGCTCTACTGCTAAAATATCAGAGAAGGCAATGGCAACCCACTCCAGTGTTCTTGCCTGGAAAATCCCAGGGACGGAGGAGACTGGTAGGCTGCAGTCCATGGGGTCGTAGGGAGTCAGACACGACTGAAGTGACTTAGCAGCAGCAGCACTGCTAAAATATACTACACCTATCTAATCCTATCCATCTCCATAGCTACCCTATAAATTATAAACATGTCAAAGGCAAGAACTGTGTGTTAGAATTCCTAGTGCCTGGCAGGATTAGATTTCAACAAAACTTCACCTAAACTAGGAGAGGCTCTTGGAGGATAGTTCCTTCTTACTTGGAGCCAAACCTCCTTTAAGTATTGATAACGTCCACCCTTCCTCATGTTTCTGCTGCCTGGGGCAGAACAGAATAAATCTACCTTTTTCACACGGCATCGTCTCAAATACAAGAAGATAGTTACTACTTCCTACCTTTTTCAGCTTACAGGTCCATTAGGAAGAATTCTACCTGAATCACCAAACTGGAGGTGGGGGGATCAATAAAAGAAAAGAAACGTAACTGAGCACTCTAAGAAGGACTAAAGCTGACAGCCTTACTTCCACCAAACCACTAATTCCTACTCAGACCACAGGGGCAATGCTGTTAGTCCCCTACCCATTCCACAGCACATCCCCTATCTGGACTGGGAGTTTATTGGAAAGCAGGTAGGAGACATAGCTAAGCAGAGGCCAGTATACAGGCTTCTGCAGAGCTGCTAAACTGGTCTTCTTTATGATAATAATGAATAAATACTGTATGTCTTCAGTACTTTATATTTAGTAACATTTAATGTTAAACAACACTCTAGGTAGGTTTTTTTTATGTTTCTTCAATAATATTTTAAACTTTATTTATTAATTGGCAGATAATTGCTTTACACTTTTATGTTAGTATTTGCCATACATCAATATGAATCTGAGGCAGGGTTTTTTTGAATGAGACTGGGCTCAACATCCAAGGCCCAAACAGAAGGTATAGTGGGCCTAAGCCCCCCGCCTTTCTCTACTGTTCTCCACCACATTGCAGAACTTGTTGTATGAATGACACATTGTTTTCTAGGGATGTATCAATTAGAAGCCTTAAATATTTGACAGAATCCCATGGAAGTGTTTGGACCTAGAGTTTTCTTTGTGCGGAAGATTCTTAATACAAATTTTATCTCTTTAACAGATATAGGGCCATTCAGACTTTTTTTTTTTTTTCCTTATTTCAGTTTTGATAAATTGGAACTTTCAATAGGTTTGTCCATTTCATCTTGGTTGTACAATTTATTGGCAAAGAGTTCTTCTTAGTCCCAGAGACACTGCTAAGTCAGTGTTGCACCTCAAATAAGTCTGCTCTCCCCTGACCTCATAAACACACACTCCCTAGCCCCAAATCTTAATCCTGGAAAAGACCGAGGTTGAGCACGTTCACTACTTTGTCCAGGGCAGCAGAGTAGAATGTGCTGGACACAGGATTTTTGCACCCTGAATTATTTTTTAAATAGGAATTACTGCTATTTCATTGAGTCACTAAGTGAGATGAAATATACTTAGTTGCTCAGTCTCTCAGTTGTGTCTGACTCTCTGTGATTCCATGGACTACAGCATGCCAGGCTTCCCTGGCCTTTACCAACATTTAGAAAACTAAGATTATGGCATCCAGTCCCATCACTTCATGGANAATAGGAATTACTGCTATTTCATTGAGTCACTAAGTGAGATGAAATATACTTAGTTGCTCAGTCTCTCAGTTGTGTCTGACTCTCTGTGATTCCATGGACTACAGCATGCCAGGCTTCCCTGGCCTTTACCAACATTTAGAAAACTAAGATTATGGCATCCAGTCCCATCACTTCATGGAAAATAGATGGAGAAACAATGGAAACAGTGACAGACTTTATTTTGGGGGGCTCCAAAATCACTGCAGATAGTGACTACAGCCATGAAATTAAAAGATACTTCTCCTTGGAAGAAAAGCTATAACCAACCTAGACAGCATATTAAAAAGGTGAGACATTACTTTGCCAACAAAGGTCCATCTAGTCAAAGCTATGGTTTTTCTAATAGTCATGTATGGATGTGAGAGTTGGACTATAAAGAAAGCTGAGTGCCAAAGAATTGATGCTTTTGAACTGTGGTATTGGAGAAGACTCTTGAGAGTCCTTTGGACTGCAAGGAAATCCAACCAGTCCATCCTAAAGGAAATCAGTCCTGAATATTCATTGGAAGGACTGATGCTGAAGCTGAAGCTCCAATACTTTGGCCACCTGATGTGAAGAACTGACTCATCTGAAAAATACCCTGATGCTGGGAAAGACTGAAGGTGAGAGAAGAAGGGGACAACAGAGGATGAGATGGTTGGATGGCATCACCGACTCAATGGACATGAGTTTGAGTAAGCACCAGGAGTTGGTGATGAACAGAGAAGCCTGGTATGCTGCAGTCCATGGGGTCACAAAGAGTCAGACATGACTGAGCAACTGAACTGAACTGAACTTCACAGATGCTCCTGTGACTGCTGCCATCTCCTGAAAGCTTAGGAAGGGAAGGAAGGCTAAGGGGCTGGGAGGCTGAGTAATTAAATGACACCCAGACTTGTAGAAATTTTAGAAAAACTACACTAATTTTTTTTATAACAAACGTGGTATTTGTTTAACCAGGAAAAAACAACTTTGAAAAATATCTTCAATTATAATTCAACTAAAACTCAAACTTCACTGTGTTACCATTATGCAGATATAATATCATAATGATCCAGATAACCACGATGGTGTGCAGAGTTAGACATCCCTGGAGTGCGAAGTCAAGTGGGTGCTAGAAAGCATTACTACGAACAAAACTAAAGCTAGTGGAGGTGATGGAATTCCAGGTGAGTTACTTCAAATCTAAAGGATGGTGCTGTGAAAGTGCTTCACTCACTATGCCAGCAAATTTGGAAAACTCAGCAGTGGCCACAGGACTGGAAAAGGTCAGTTTTCGTCCCAATCCCAAAGAAAGGCAATGCCAAAGAATGTTTGAACTACTGTACAATTGCACTCATTTCACATGCTAGCAAGAGGATGTTCAAAATCCTTCAAGCTAGGCTTCAACAGTACGTGAAGTGAAAACTTCCAGATGTACAAGCTGGATTTAGAAAAGGAAGAGGAATCAGAGATCAAATTGCCAACATACACTGGATCATAGAGAAAGCAAGGGAATTCCAAAAAACATCTACTTCTGCTTCACTGACCATGCTAAAACCTTTGACTGTGTGGATCACACAGTGGAAAGGAAAAAAGAACAAACTGTGGAATGTTCTTAATGAGATGGGAATACGAGACCACATTACCTGCCTCCTGAGAAACCTGTAAGCAGAACAAGAAGCAACACTTAGCACTGGACATGGAACAACAGACTGGTTCCAAATTGGGAAAGGAGTACATCTAGGCTGTATACTGTCACCCTGCCAATTTAACTTCCATGCAGAGTACATCATGAGAAATGCTGGGCTGGATGAATCAAAAGCTGGAATCAAGATTGCAGGGAGAAATATCAGTAACTTCAGATATGCAGATGATACCATTTCAGCGGTAGAAAGAGAAGAAGAACTAAAGAATGTCTTGATAAAGGTGAAAGAGGAGAATGAAAAAGTTGGCTTAAAACTCAACATTCAAAAAACTAAGAACATGGCATCCAGTCCTATCACTTCATGGCAAATAGATGGGGAAAATGTGGAGTTAGATTTCATTTTCTTGGGCTCCAAAATCAATGCAGACAGTGACTGCAGCCACAAAATTAAAAGACGCTTGCCCCTTGGGAGAATAGCTGTAACAAACTTAGACAGTGTACTAAAAAGCAAAGCATCACTTTGCTAACAAAGGTCCATATAGTCAAAGCTATGGTTTTTCCTAGCAGTCATGTATGGATGTAAGAGTTGAACCATAAAGAAGGCTGAGCACTGAAGGACTGATGTTTTCAAACTGGTGTTGGAGAAGACTCTTGAGAGTCCCTTGGACTGCAAGGAGATCCAACTAGTCAATCCTAATGGAAAGCAACCCTGAATAATCAGGGTTGATACTGAAGCTGAAGCTCCAATACTTTGGCCGCCTGATGTGAAGAGCTGACTCACTGGAAAAGACCCTGATGCTGGGAAGGACTGAGGGCAGGAGGAGACAGGGATGACAGAGGATGGGATGGTTGATGGCATCACCGACTCAAAGGACATGAGTTTGAGCAAACTCAGGGAGATAGTGAAGGACAGGGAAGCCTGGCGAGCTGCAGCTCATGGGCTCACAAAGTGTCAGACAGGACTTAGCGACTGAACAACAAGTATCTGCAACATTAAGTATATGGCTCATTCCCAAAGCAATACAGTGCTGACCAAAACCCACAGTTGTGGTGAGTTGCCCTACTGTCCAGCATCAGGCAGCTCCATCATGCATAACTGGGGGAAATGGCCTTGCAGAGGGTGCTGCAGAGGACTGTGGGCCCATGAGAGAGGCCTTGCATTTCAGTCCCAACACCACTGAAAATCAGCTGTTTAACTTTGAGGAAAGCACGATTCATCTTCCAATGGTCAACAAGTAAGTGAAATAGGTTCAGACAACAGTGTTTGATTCTTTCTTGGATGTAATGCTCCAAGAATAGTAATAAATATTTGATCCATGCATTCTAAAGCCAAGAAAAAGCCTTAACCATGGGAAAAAACTCCTTGTATATGTTCCTCTAACTTCTTTCCCAAAGAGCATGCAATTCAGCCTGAACCCTTAATCAACTGCAAGAGTATCTCTCAGCTAAAAAAAAATAGAATAGAATGATTCTCTCTAGTGAACTTCTGGCTGGTTTTTGTCAAATCTTGCTTTTGCATTTAATAATAAGGTTCTGTACCCCTCATGTAACCCCAAGAAAACCTACTAAATGTTTTTAGATGATTCATGATCAGGCTCTTATTGGTGATTATTTTCCCCAGCAATATAGGTACTGTACACACTGACACAATGCTTCCTAAATAATATTTAGGAAGTTTATTATGCTTTCACCACAAAAGTATGTTGGACTTTATAGAGCTAAGGAAAGAAATTGACTCAAACAGTGACAATATGAGACCACACAGGACAGAACTCTGCTGGATGAAATAAGGAAGCAGCAAATGAGGATGCTGGCAAGGGCTGCTGAACGCAATGCAACACCCGGCAAGGTGTTCCAGGTATCCGAAGGAACCCTTCCCCACCCATCCTAGCTGGCCCGGTCATCACTTGCACAGCTTCACAAAAGCTCTGCCTCTGTGGCAATCTGACCCTGAATCACCAAGTACAGTCACAATTCCCCCCGCATTCCCAAGCAGCCAGCCAGTATCCTTTACATTTTACAACTGCGTTCTGAGTTCCTGCGGCTGCCGTCTGGGAGAAGACTGGATAGGATAAGCATCAAGGTTTATGGGCTTCATGGTGAACATAACTGCCTTTCAGTTTTTTAACAAAAGTCCCAACCAACACCCAATGACTCTAAGTGCTCTGCTCCAAAGCGGTCATTTAGTTGATGGAACACTCAGCGATGCCATCACTATCAAATCTCTTTTAGACATCTGCTTTTAGAATTACTTTCAAGAACAGGCAACAAAATGATAGAAAAACAGAGTTGGGAGAAAACTTAGCATTCACTGCTATAAAATCCCCTCACTGTGGCATCTCTTTCCACAGTAGCCTCATGGGACGAGCTGTCTTTCTCAGCTTCAATACTGGGTACTGGAGAGGTCATGACACCCATGACTAGACCATTCCAACTGTTCAACTATTCTTATCAAAAGGTCTTATTACCTTGTATTTGACTCCTTGCTTTTGGTCAAAGATGATATGCTCATTTGGACAATGAACCTTATTCATCAGATTTGCTGTCTTAACTTTTGAGTTCTATAAAAACATTACAATAAAAGAAGATCTGCAGTCAAGGAGCAAGTTCAACGAAACAGGAAGTAATTCCAAAACTGCTCTGGACAGGGTCAGCATGTACAAGCCTCCCTTTTAAAGAGTATGTTCAGACTTCTCAACCAAAATCTTCCTTATTTTACATTCAGGCAACTCTCTGTACTCCAAGACCCATGTTCTTTCCGTTATACGACCAGGGTACATAAAACATAGCTTCTCAGCTACTTTGAAAATAATACTGATTGATTCAAATGACTATTGGAATCAGGAAATGAACAAAATCTAATTGAGACTTCATGTCTCAATTTGGCACTAGGATAACCCTGGAGCTGCTCTGAGCCTCAGTTCTCTCTTCAGGCTATTACTAGCTGGCCTTCTGGAATAACTTAGTAGGTTTTCTTGGGGTGATATGAGGGGTGCAGAACCTTATTATTAAATGCAACAATAATAAGTAACTTCTGGAGTTGTCACCAGGATTAAATGAGTCAGTCTACATAAAACCTGAATATCAATACAGGTAGGACTCAGCTAACCTCTATTTCTCTGCTTTTCAGGTTACCTGCAACTCACTAAAAAAGTACAGAGTGAGGGTATGAACTTTAATGATTTATGTTGGACCTGTTCATACCTAATACCCAGGCAAAGACTACAGCAGAGGACAAAGCAGAGCAAAGAGAGAGAAGAAAACAAAAGACATTTTTCAGAATTAAAGCTGACATTTGAAGGATGCCTCTCAGAAGAGTGAACTTAATACAATGGATGAAATTATCATTAAATCTCCCGAAAGTAAAAGGCACTAACTTTACTTAAAAAAAGTAAAACAGGCATTTAATATGTATATTTATGTAGGTTGGAGTATCTTGCTTTTTTCTTTTTAATAACACATCTCTGTCTGACGTGTCTCACTTTAGAGTCAGGGCCAATTAAACGATCATCAGGCCAGTTTAGTGTTAAAAAAAGAAAACCAACCTTGCAGTTTTTGATTTTCCTTCTCCATCCTGAGCAGCAGTATCTGTTGCAGAATGGCCTTTTGCCACAGCTCTCGAAGTTCACGAGATGTCCTTTTCTTTTCCTCTGGGACAGGGCCAAAGGGTCCATCTTCACAAACTGGTTCTAGTGGAGATCGCGGGGGAAGGTCTCCCAACTCTGAGTAATCTGAGGAGCCAAAAGGACATTTCAGGATGGTCAGTTTTCTTTTCTCCTTTTCTTCCTTTTCATTTATTTTTTTTTAAGTGAAGTACAGTTGCTATACAGTATTATATGTTGGCTTCCCAGGTGGTACAGTGGTAAAGAATTTGCCTGCCAATGCAAGAGACGCAGCTTCGATCCCTGGGTCGAGGAGATTCCCTGGGATCTCGGCATGGCAACCCACTCTAGTATTCTTGCCTGAGAAATCTCAAGGACGGAGGAGTTTGGCAGGCTACAGTCCACAGGACTGCAGTCGGACACAACTGAGCAACTGAGCACACACACATTATACGTTACAGGGGTAGAATAGTGACTCACAGTTTTTAAAGGTTATACTCCATTTATGGTTCATACAAAGTACTAGCTATAATTCCTGTGTTGCACAATATCTTCTTGTCTATTTTGTACATAATAGTTTGCATCCCTTACCCTCTTCCCCTTCACCCCACCTCCCCCTGAACCACTAAGGTTGTTCTCGGTGAGTCTCCTTTTTTTTTTTTTAAGCAGCAATTCTTAAATATTTTATTCTAAATTAGCTCTTTTTGTAGTTTCTTTTTTATTTTATTTATTTATTTATTTTTCCATTTCAGGTGTACATGAGTTCCCAATTTTGAATCCCTCCCCACCTCCCTTCCTATTCCTTTTTTTTATTAGATTTATCAGTTGATTGTATTGTTGGATCACACATATAAAGGAAAGCATACAGTTTTCATCTTTCTCTGATTTATTTCACTTAGCGTAATACCCTCCAAGTCCATCTCTTGTTGCAGCAAATGACAAAAATTCATCCTTTTTTATGACTGAGAAGTATTCCGTTGTATACATATACCACATCCAGAATGGCCATTTTTCAATAAAAAATTATATGTAAACATAGTCCCTAATCAGAAAACTCTGCTCATTCAGATATTAACAATGATATTACTAAATTTAAAATTCAAATTTTACTATGAATTGAAAAACTACACCTGAGCCACAAACATCTAACAAGTTATATTGCTACATCGAATAGTAAGAAGTCACAGCAGCTGGGCAAATCTTCAAAGACACCTACTTTGTAAGGTATAATATTTTATCTTTTTCTGAATTAATGACTATATGATTGATAACCACAGCAAACTTTCATATAGTGTTCACTCTGATTCAAATTGTTCTGCAGGTTTTATGTATATAATTCATTTACCTCTCAACCACCCTAAGACGCAGGTATGGTAACTGTTAAAAAGAAACAAACAGAAGCACAGGCAATTACGAGCCTTGCCCAGGGTCACACAGCTAGGAAGCAGTTAGAGCCAGGGTTGGAACCCAAGCAATCTGGCTTTCATGTACATTCCTGACCACTGTATTATAAGGTTAGGTGCTTTAGAAGATTAAAACTTTTAATCTTTAATTGCCAATAGTAACAGTGACCATTAATAGTTCCTCTACCAAGCACTGGGCACCATGTCAGGTGTTTCATATGGACAGACTTCTTTCATCCTGATGCCAACTCCACAAGCTACGGCTCAGAGAAGCCAGGTAATTTGTCCAGGGTGAAACAGTAAGTTCATGCTTTCTATAGATATCCCTACAATTACAAACATCTACAAGGGGCTTCCCTGGTGGCTCAACTGGTAAAGAATTTGTCTGCAATGAAGAAGACCCAGGCTCAACCCTGGGTCAGGAAGATCCTCTGGAAACAGGAATGGCCAACTACTCCAGTATTCTTGCCTGGAAAATCCCATGGGCAGAGGAGCCTGGAGGGCTACAGTCCACAGGGTCACAAAGAGTCAGACATGACTGAGTGATTACCACTTCCACAATTCAAATGTCTCTTATGACATCAGTTTTCAAATTTCTATTTCTTAGCTGAAATCTCTTTATAGTTCAAGAATTTATACCTTTCCCAACTGCAGACATGATGTTGCTGGTGCAGTGTTACTGTAACCAACAGCTATAGACACGCAGTGAGAACATCCCAATGGCTCACCGTGAAAGTAGCGATGAAGAGCTGCGTTAAGTTCCCCTACAAGTGGACCTCATCTTACTCAGTGCATTCTTAACACACGCAGTGAAAAGCCTGGACAGGCAACCCGAGCCTCACAACCATCCACCAGACAACACACTCTCTCTTCCATCCAATGGCTCTAACACTATTCCATGTTATGTCTAATTTATAGAATGGTCATCACCATTGCCTTTTATCTAAAGCTGGGTTTGTTTTCCTGCTGTGAAATCATGCATAAGCCACAAAATGCTTAATTTCCCAATGTAAGTTGTCCACCTTAACTCCTCTTAAAAATGTTGGATTGAAAAAATAATAATAAGCCATTAAGAGTACTTATCACATTTTTATTTACACTTATTTCATTGTGAGCCTATTAAACAAATGAACTAAAATTGTACTTTTTTGGATGTAAGAAATAATAGACCATTTATGAGGATGCTCAGTGTAATGGTCAATTTAAAAGCAGGAATCAAAACTATCTATATTGTATGATCTCAATTTTGTAAATATTATGAGAGGCAGACAGTTCAGTAATTAATAGGTCAGGCTCTGCAGTCAGGCTGCCTGGCTTTTAATGGTTTTAATCAACACCCTGCATGTGTGGATTCTGTGATCTTTAGCAAGTTTCTTAACCTCTTTGAGCCTCCATTTCCCAATCTTTCAAGTGGGAATAATAGCCCCTCCCTCATAATGGTGTTACAGGGACTGAGTTAATATATAAATACAAACCACCTAAAACAGGGTCCAACACAGAGGAATATAGGGAATGCTAACTCTATTGATGGCTACCACATATTAAGGGCAGACAAAAAAATACTAGAAGGAAACACATCAAAATTTAGTCCCTCAACTGTAAGCCCAGAGAAGGTTAGAACTTTGCCTTCTTGTCCGTAAGGGTCTGTCCAGCGCCGTGCAGTCCCTGGCAACCAACAGGCACTTGATAAGAAATAGTTGAGTAAGAGACTGGCAGGTTCTGGGTTTGGTGTGATTGCCGTTCATCTTTGTATTTCCTGAAAGTTTTCTAAAATTTATAATAATAAACATTTTTATAATTGAAAATTAAAAGAAAATACTGCAAACTTGTTCTGATTTAAATCAAAGGTTGAAACGATGTTCGCTTGCAAAATACTTAGAAGACAACTCACCTCTCACAACCTGTATACTTAGAGGGGCACTCATGACTGAACATAATGCAGTCTAAATTAATTTCCTTTTCAAAAGGAATTTTAGTCTGTTTTTTTCTTTTACCGTCTTGGCTGCTGACACTCTGCTGGACCCTGCAGTTATGATTCAAGTTCTGCTTTATCTCATACTGGAAGTACTTACTCTTCCTCTGGTTCATAAAAGATTGTTTCCCCAAAAAAGTAATTCTTGTGAGCTGTCAGGGGTGATGTGGCAGGAGCGGTGGGTAGAGCCGAATTTCAGCAGACCTTTACGTGTATATAGAAAAAAACCAGGGACCGCCTGTCACCTGAGCATTCAGTGGACTGAATCCGAAGACTCCTTCCCATACTTAAACTCTTCCAGTAAGAAACTCTCGTGGTCTCCTTCCTCAAACTGCATCCTTCCTGTCTGCCACAACCTTTCTCCTCTTCAGTGTCCTAAAGATTCCTACAATATTAACTTTCAAATTGTGGGAGAATGAACAGGGCAATGTGCCTCAAGCTGGGCTGATGGAACGTGTCTAGGAATTCTGGCTGTTTGGTCCCCAGACCCACTTACTCTCTGCCAGCTAGGCTGCTGACAAGAACCTCAGTCTACAGAAGCTTATGACACTCCAGATTCTGCTATTTTCCTATTCAAAGAAATCAGATTTGCAGAGTCCAAGAGTTGTCTGGTGATGATGACTGTGAGGTTTAAGACATAAATTGCCTCCTTAGGGTTCTCTGTAAAAAGCAGAGACACTACTTTGCCAACAAAGGTCTGTCTAGTCAAAGCTATGGTTTTTCCAGTAGTCATGTTATGAATGTGAGAGTTGGACTATAAAGAAAGCTGAGCACCAAAGAATTGATGCTTTTGAACTGTGGTTTTGGAGAAAACTCTTGAAGAGTACCATGGACAGCAAGGAGATCAAATCAATCAATCCTAAAGGAAATCAGTCCTGAATATTCGCTGGAAGGACTGATGCTGAAGCTCTGATACTTTGGCCACCTGATGTAAAGAGCCAACTCACTAGAAAAGACCTTGATGAAAGGAAAGATTGAAGGCAGGAGAAGGGGATGGCAGAAGACGAAATGGTTCAACGGCATTACTGACTCAATGGACATGAGCTTGAGCAAACTCTGGGAGACGGTCAAGGACAGGGAAGCCTGGTGTGCTGCAGTCCACGGGGTCGCAGAGAGTCGGACACAACTGAGCAACTGAACAACAAAAGGGTTCTCTACTATAGCCTTTTTCTTTTTATTCATCACAGCTCAGTTCATTGAGCTTTTACCATACAATGAGTCCTTGGCACAGATAAGCCTGTTCGATTGTCACGACCACTTCAAGAGGTAGGTGATGGTATCCCCTTTCTATAGGCAAAATAACTAAGGTGCAGTGAGGTTTTATAACGTGGCCAAGGTCACACCTCTGGTACCAAGTCAGAGCCACAGTTTGCATGGAGATATATTTTCTTCCAAGTAGAAAATGCTTATCCAGTGCCTAACTTTCAGATACACATGGGTATCATGCAGATTTTGACTCACGCACTCTGAGGGAAGCCTGAGAGTCTGCATTTCCATCAAGCTCCCAGGGGATGCCACCACCGGTGGTCTCAAAACACACTCGGAAAACTGGGCTCCACACCACATTTTTACTGTTCACCCCCTCCCGCGACCCTAGGTGCTTATTATCATGTCAGTTCTTCCTTTTCTCTGGCCATTCTATGGTCCATAGAACATAGTCCAAGTGTTGCCATCAGCTGCCTGAACTCAGGCTTTCACACATGGTTGGAGCTCATCCCAGTCCTGGTCAGGGTACCAAGGCCCAGTGCAGAACACAATGGATTATGAGCACTAGTGTGAACTAACTGAATAAAGCCTAGTCCAGTATACAGTTCAGCAAATAAGCCTAACAATTTACAGCAGGGTGTCTCACTGGCAGGACCACTGATACTTTGGGCTAATTCTTTGTCACAGAGGACTGTTTTGTGCCGAATGTTTACAAGCATCCCTGGGCACCACTTGCTAGAGGACAGTACTATCCACTCATGCCAGCACTAACAATCAAAAACACCCAGACAGCGCTAAATGCCCACTGGGGATAAGGGAGGACAATATCACCTCCAGTGAGAACCTGAATCAGAATAAAATACCCAAACCTAAACGCTGGGAAGGGGTAAAATACCCCCTTCGCCAAGTTTATTTTATGTGATAACGATTACTGGTGTCCTAATCTCTAATTAACAATTTTTAAAAATATACTATCTTTTGTTCATATTAACAGTAACCTAGCTACTAGTAATTTACAAAAAGGGGATAGTTAAACATTTGTTTATTCTAAATGGGACCTGGCTAGTCTCATCAATGGAAAAAGATCCAGATCTGGGACAAGGCTATACTTGGTGATCACTCAGGTGTGTGCATGCATGTCTGGGGTGCAGCTGCGCGAGGTATACACTCACGTATGCAGGGGCTTGACTGGAGCGGCAGGGTGAGGATAACAACAGGAAAATGTTGGACAACTGCTGGCTTGCTTTTATTATTAGGACCTTGCTCTAATAATAAACATACGCATGAGTCAACTTGGATAGTTCCTAAGCTGTTGACACCAGAATTTGTTGAGTCCTTTATATGTACCCAGGATGTGATGTGCTTGGTGGTCTGAGAGAGGCTTTGATGTTTCTAATACTCTCCAGAACAACGTGGGGACCTCGCTTCTGTCCTCGACTCATGTGCTTGCCGAGGGGCTGCCACCCAGAGGCTCAGGCTGAAGAGGGCGGCTTAGGGCAGAAAGGCAGAGCTGGCTGCCTACCCCCAAGCCAGCTTGGTCAGTCCCTCTCTGTGAACCTCTGCAAACACACACGCCTCCTGAGTTCCAGCCCCTCAGGGCAAAATGTGAGAAACGGCATTCACCTCTGACCAACCCGACTGTGGAGACCACAGGCACCGACGGACATCTTCCTAAAGCCTGCAAAGCCACACAGCCACAGGGCTGCAGGAACAGGTCAGTCTGGGACTGGCTTGTACTATTCTGACATCTCCTATAAAGACAGGATGGCGAGGGCTTAAATTATGTAGATGCTCAGCAACAATAGCCTTCAATGGGTTCCAAGAATTGTTAAACCAGCCATAATTCAGGGCCCCTAAGAGACAGCTGCCTCTACCTAAATCACTGGCATAATATTCTCAGTAGAGTCATAAACATGATCTATGCCGGTGTGTCAATACTGTTGAAGCCAGACCGTTCTTCAGCTGCTCTGTGCTGCCATGTCCTCTCTGCACACACACATGAGGGGAAGAATGTTGTGGAGGAAAAGGAACGTGTGTGCCTGGCCTCACACCTGTTCAGCCTCCAGCTCTGTGAAGTCTGGAGTACAAGGAGGGCTCCTTTCTTGCACTTTCACAGGACACTGATTCCAAGTTTGAACTGCAGTTCTCCTCCTCTTAAAGACATGACATTAAATGATGTGTTAAGCACCCCTATAAGAAAAAGGAGCTGCCGGAAGAAAACGAAGAGACAGACCTTCTAAGAGACAGTACTTGCCAATATTCTGCTTTTATTTCTTATCTCACAATAGACCATTACATAACTATCTCCATCCCTTATTTCCCATACCAATAGAGAAAGAAAACGTTTAAAATTCCAGTTACTCTCAAACCTCTGTTTTAACTATGTCCCACAGACCTTGGAAACAAGAATTAAAATTGAACATTTAATCTCTGGAGAAAAGTTAACGACAGGGATTAACATCTGTAGCATCTGTTGTACCAAAAGCTGAAGAAAACTTCTTAAAAAAAAAAACAAAGAAAAGGAATGTGTAGATTTAAGAAAGAAACAGGCAGTCCTTGAATGAACGCTGTCAAACTGTTTACAAAGCGTAAACCTCACCTCTCCTACAACAGAATACAGATGCCAGGGGAGCAGAAATATCGGCGGTCCCTGCTGTATTCCATGCCTGGGAAAACAGCAGACATGCACAGGAAAATCACCAACAAATGAATTCATCTCTCTGCACTCTACCTTGACTTCTTCAGATGCTTTATGGAAAATAATTTTTAAAAAACTTGCTATTTTTCTACAATTTCATTTTATGAGGTGGCTCAGTGGTAAAGAATTTGCCTCCAATGCAGGAGATGCAGTTTGATCCCTGAGTTGGGAAGATGCCCTGGAGGAAGGCATGGCAATCCACTCCAGTATTCTATCCTGGAAAATATGTGTCCTGGAAGAAGGCATGGCAACCCACTCCAGTATTCTTGCCTGGAGAATCCCAGCAACAGGGGAGCTTGGTGGGCTCCAGCCCATGGGGTTGCAAAGAGTCAGACATGACTGAGGCAACTTGAGCACAAGGAAAAAGAATTTTAAAGAAACATTCATTTTTTAAAAACCAGTATTTTTAAGTTTTTGACACCTGCTACTAGAAATCCAGAAGAACTATGAATATGACACAGTCTCTCAAATGTCAAGGAAGACTGAGAGAAGTACACGACTGCTAAGAAATACAAAGTGTACAAGAAGGTCAGCAAAGAAAATGAATTTCTCCTGTGCATCAAGTCAAGGCCCTGGGCCCTGGAGCCAGATGTCTGGGGTCAAATCCCAGCTCCACCACTAACCTAGCTACTTAACCTCAAACAGGTGGTCTGAACACTTTACACTTGCACCCTCACATGCAAAATTTGCACCAGAGTGCCTCTCAGAGGATTAGCATGAGCATTCAATGTAGATGCTTCCCTGGTGGCTTAGATGGTAAAGAATCTGCAATGCAAGAGACCTGGGTTTATTACCTGGGTCAGGGAAGATCCCCTGGAGCAGGAAATGGCAACCCACTCCAGTATTCTTGCCTGGAGAATTCCATGGACAGAGGAGCCTGGCGGACTACAGTCCATGGGGTTGCAGAGTCGGACACGACTCGACTAACACCTCCTCAAAATGCAAGTGTGGGGGCGGGGAAGCCTGGCACATAGGAAGCATTCGATAAAATATCAGCTGTCATTCTTATGAACATCAGGTTGCTGGAACTGGTGGTTATGCTTTCAGGACAAGTAATACCCAGATGGGGGGAAGTAACAAGAGGCATTTCCTGCCCGAGCAGCACATCGAGCAACGCAGGTGAGCACTATGCACTGAGCCACCCTGCTCCTGGCCAGACGGCGCACACAGACAAGAGAGCGGTCGCGCCAGGCTATCGATGGCCCGACTGGCCTATTTATGCACTAGTCAGTGGGAATGATGGAAGGACTTGCGCTCTTACAGTTTCTAAACGAACACTTATCTCATTTTTGCATTCTTCAGCCCTGGAACGATACCCCAGCCAACAGGGAATGCAGAGCTTAGCAGAGCTGACAAATGAAGGGCTATTATGAAACAATATGGAGAACTGCTGGGTGTGGGGAAGGGAGTAAGCTCTAAAGACAGAACAGGGAGCCCACTTCTGCCTGAGATGGGGTGCAGTGGGAGTGAAGGATGTGATGGGGAGGCAAGCACACAATTTTTTTTAAGCAGCCAAGAAATGCAGAAACTGGAAACAAATGCAAGAGCCCTACAGATCTCTATCCCTGACTTCCCAAAGTAGGCATGTGGGGTTGAGTTTCCAAGGGTCTGTGAAGATGACTTTTGGACTGTCTGGTGAGGGACTGTAACGACAGCTCATGGAGAAGCAAGGCGGCACAGGGTGATGGAAGTCCAGGGAGGAGAGCCGGGGAGAGGCAGGAGAAGACTGAGGGAAGGAAGGTACACGCAGGCACTCCTGGGGAACCTGGGGGGCCTCCCTCTGGGGCTGCGCTGAGAGCGCTCAGGGTGAAGCACCGCCCCATAGGTGGAGGAAGTGCCTGGGAAAGTCAAGGCCTACAGAAGCTTGAAAAGAACCAAGAAAATGCTACAGACATGTGAATTTTTATTTAGCGGCCTGGATAAATTATCCTTTGAAAGAATGGCATTTGTTTTTGCATCTGCAAGGAAGATGATAATATGCTTTTTGGAAGGATCGAAGGTCAGGACTCCCATTTCTTGATTAAAGACAACAAAATCCAGGGATCAAACCCAGGTCTCCCGCATTGCAGGCGGATTCTTTACCAACTGAGCCACAGGGAAGCCCAAGAACACTGGAGTGGGCAGCCTATCCCTTCTCCAGCAGATCTTCCCAACTCAGTAATCAACCCGGGGTCTCCTGCATTGCAGGCGGATTCTTTACCAACTGAGCTAACAGGGAAGCCCTAACAAAACTGTGAAAGTGAAGTCGCTCAGTCATGTCCAACTCTTTGCCACCCTGTGGACTGCACCCACCAGGCTCCTCTGTCCATGGGATTCTCCAGGCAAGAATACTGGAGTGGGTTGCCACTTCCTTCTCCAGGGGATCTTCCCAACCCAGGGATCGAACCCAGGTCTCTCGCATTAGAGGCAGACGCTTTAACCTCTGAGCCACCAGGGAAGCATGAAGAGGAACAAATTACTCAGCCTCAGTGGGAATATGAAATGCTCATCTTCGTCATAGTTTCTTCTCTCCTGTTACCATGTACATAACCTTGAATTTCAAATTGTGGTTCCTGCAGTTTTATGAGACACCGTTAGGTGGAAAAGCACACCACCACCAAAGGCCTTTGGGGGTGTGTGTTGGGAGTGAGGGTGCGTCTGGACCAGGCCTGCCCCCCAGGGGACGCTCCTGCTCACCCGCCTTCCCTGCCCGGGCCTGAGGGGATCCTCAGCACTCGCAGGAGCACAGGAATGTGGGGCTGAAAGGGACACTAGAAGATGACTTGGCTCAAGTCCCCTCCTTTTCCAATGGGGAAAGTGAGGCTCCAAAAATTCACCCCCAGCACTTACTCTGCGCCAGGCAGCATGCTTCATGAGTACCCATACATCTCACCTTCCCAGCGCCTGACAAGTCTCAGTGACGATGCTCTGAGACTCAGAACTGACATGCTGGTGGAGCTGGGCTGGCTCATCCCAGTGCCTTGGGGTGACAGCAATGAACAGAGAGGGAAACAAGGCCCTGATTATACATGTGCTGCCCCTGACCAACCCAGAAAGCAGCCCCTTGACCCCTCCGTGCCTCGACCTCCTCGTCCACAGCGCCCAACAGCATCTGCCTCGCACAGCTCTGAGGCAGGGAGTATGTGCAAACCCTCGAGAGCACTGGCAGCGGTACTGGGCCAGGGGCACGCGCTGAACTGCACATCACCGTCACCACTATTTTATCATTTTAACCTAAAGCTGGGAAAATCTTTGTGTTGTTTAGACTTTTCCACAATCAGGCTGCGGATAAAAAAGACGACTGGCTGACTGAAGGATACTGGGGAAGAGAGACACATACTCTATGAAGAAAATAACAGCATGGTCCCAGGTCTCCAGGGCTGTGTCCAGAACCCATGGTCATGAGAGAACTAAGCACTGGAGAGGTCTGGCCCCTCTCAGGACGGCTGCGTGGCCCTTCTGGCCTTTCTTTGTGTGGCCGACTCCCTTCCTCCTCCTCCAGAGCACAGCTGAGGTCATGCCCTCTGAGAAGACTCCTCCGGTCACTTCCAACCCTGCCAGGTCTTTATGCTCCCTCAGCAAACTTCAGCAGAGCTGCTAAGATTCTGAGAACGGTATGCCTGGGTGGAGGCGGGGGCTGACAGTCATGCAAGAGCAGCTCACAGGAGCAGGAGGTCACGGCAGCCTACAGTGTCTTGGGAAATGTGAAGCAGGCGGGAGAGAAGTTGGGCAGGACGGTCTAGGTGGAGGGGACAAGGGAAAACAGGCAGAGGAGGAGGAAGGAACGCCGAGGGCTCCAGGCAGCACACAATTCCAGGCCCAAGTGACTCGGGCTCAGCTCTTTTCAGCAGTTTTATTCTCAATTTTAAGAAAAACTATTTTTAAAACTTTATATAAACTTTACATATAGCTATCTAAATGGGGACATCTGACATTTATGTAGATGTGACTTTTTATATAAAACATGAACATTACAAATTGCAGTGTTAATCACCCAGGGACCAATCATGCATTTAGTTCATTCTGAGAACGATGACAAAATGAACCGACTGCTGTCCCCAAGGAGACAGCTGAGGAGGCCACCATGACAGGTGGCAGGGCAAGAGCCCACAGGGGTGGCCAAAGCACAGAGGGCTGTGAGGGAAGACCTACCTCTAGGACAGGTGCCCCTAGGCTGCCCTTCCATTGGGGGCGGGGGGCAAGGGCAGTGGTGGAGGGGATGGCCAGGCACTAAGTTCTGCAGGGTGACCAGGAATGCCACTCCCTGCAAAGGGAGGACATTAAAACGACACATTGTGATGAATTCCTGGGGAGTTTCGAGCAGTTCCATGTGACTCTGGGAAAGTTAGCCTGAGTGGGGGGGACTGGAAAGAGGGCATACAGATTGCCAGAAATGAGTCTGGTCAAACAGTGAAGGGTCTCCTGTGCTAAATAAGCAAGACTGCCATCCTGACAGAAGCTCCAGAGCAGAGGGGAGAAAACAACTAGCCCGTGAACATCTACCACATGGGGATTTGCCCCAGCTGCTACCTGAGTCCTTAAAAGCTTGTCCACATGAATTTTTAAAAAGGGGTAGGACCACCCAACATTCACCACTCACACGGTTGACCCTCCAAGATGAGAGCTGCTGGTCAAGCCCACACTGCTTGGACCTCACTGTGGGCGTCCAGGAGGAGATGTCTCCCTGATCCCACTGCCCACACCAGCATGTGGGGTCACCGTCAACAGAACCCAGGCTATGGGTTCAGTCCACAGGAGCAGTTCTCACAGTGAGGTCTGCAGACCAGCAGCATCGGTATCACCTGTTAACTTGCTAGAACTGCAGATTCTTGGTCCCACTTTAGACCTACCAGATCACAAACTAGGGGGTAGGATCCAGCAACTTGGATTTCTAATGACTGGAACACTTACTTTAGGTTATGCTATGCTATGCTAAGTCGCTTCAGTCGTGTCTGACTCTGTGCGACCCCTTAGATGGCAGCCCATCATGCTCCCCCGTCCCTGGGATTCTCCAGGCAAGAACACTGGAGTAAGCTGCCATTTCCTTCTCCAATGCATGAAAGTGAAAAGTGAAAGTGAAGTCGCTCAGTTGTGTCCGACTCTTAGCGACCCCATGGACTGCAGCCTACCAGCCTCCTCCATCCATGGGATTTTCCAGGCAAGAGTACTGGAGTGGGCTGCCATTGCCCTCTCCTACTTTAGGTTATAGGTTTACCTTTATTAGTGGTTTCATAAAACACTTGGGAATAGGGGTACTTTTCAAGTAAATTGTTTCAAATTAATTCAGCAATGACTCCATCCATTACGGATGACCTGATTATTAAATAAAAATTTAAACGTAAAATAGCTTGCTTTGCAAACACCAAGACCAAACTTGTTTTTATCTTTGTCAAAGGCAATTGTTTATAATTAATACCATGTCTTAGGAAATGCATTAGACAGTGATCCCTCCCTGCTAACCCAGCTCAACTACCCACACAATTACAGTGATAATAAATTTTCTTCCAGAAAACTCCCAGATATGAACATAAATAGTCAGAAACAAAGACCAATGAGACATCTGACACAAAGAGAAAACTACACAACTAACAGATAAGCTCATGATTTCTCCACTCCTGTTTTCAATCATCTGCACAAAAGCAGCTCCTTTGTTTACCAAGTGTCTTCCAGTGCCTCCTCCCAGCAGGCCAGCCCCAGCCACCCCACCTGAGGGCCAGAGGCCTTTCTGCACCTCCATCCTCTTGGGCAGGTGAGCAGCCTAGAGAGGAAACCAGCATCCTCACCGCAAATCCCTCCTCAGCACAACACAGGGTGTCAGGGGGGTCAGGCCACGGCCTGGTGAGAGTAGAGGGGCTGCATATGAGTGCTGGTTTCCAAACTGCACCCTAGGATGCTCCGCGTGCCAAGTCCACGTGGGGGTGCCAGGAGAGGCATGGGGAGCAGAGCGGTCTTAGCTCAGGGTGCTGCAACAACGTGCCAACAACCGGTGGCAGAGAGAAATGCGCATTTCTCCCAGTTCTGGAGGCTGGGAGTGCCAGGTGCTTGAGGAATGCCCTCCTCTGGGTCTGCCTCCCCCCTGCTGTACCCTTCACATCACAGAGACAGAACTCTGGTCTCTCCCTTTTTTTTTCACTTATAAGAAAGGAAAGCACTAATCCCACCTTGGAGGTTCTACCTTTTGTTAGACTAGTCTAAGTTGTGTCCGACTCTTCGGTGACTGTCCAACTCTTTTGTGACCCCCATGGACTCTCGTCTGCCAGCTTCCTCTGTCCATGGGATTTGGACAAGAATACTGGAGTGGGCTGCCATTTCCTCCTCCAGAGGCTCTTCCCAATCCAGGGATCAAACCCAAGTCTCCTGCACTGGCAGGTGGATTCTTTAGCACTCAACATAAATTACTCGTGCTTTTCAAAATGTTTATCTTAAAAACAAACAAAATCCCATGTACCTCTAGGTTTACTAAGATCAGTTAGCTACAAAGAGTTAAGTTCAACCCAGGAAGCACACCCCTCCCTTCAACCTCTCCTGGAGGCCACCCAGTAGACTTTAGACACTTGTGCAGAGAAAACAGACACAAAGCTGTGACCACAGGCAGACCCTACACATGATGACTTGCCACACAGAGCCACTGCCAGCACCACTGACACGGAGGACGAGACTCCAACGAAGACATACATTTCTTGCGAATCACATCCTTCTTCAGCTGGGGGATCCTAAGCTGCAGAAACACCTTCCAGCTTTTGGTCTGTTGGTCCCAATATCATCGACTATACTTCTGAATTCACTAGAGGTTTGGGATGAAAGCCAGGCTGTCAAAGGTGCCCAGGGACTCCTTTAATACAGCGGTCACAGGCGACGGTGCTCCTCCCACAGGTGATCTGCATCTGGCTCCTCATCAGGACACGCTCGTCCGTCTTCAAGTTGGCTGGCAACGCAGGCACAGGCTCCTTTGAATCCAAACTCCCTGATGACGACTTTCCCTCCCTTCCAAAGTCACTTATGAGGTGTTTCCTTTTATAATTTGCCATTTCTTTGTTAACTCTGGTCCTCATTTCATCTTCTTCCACTGTACTTGCCCAGTCTGAACATCTAGAACCTCATCTAAACCTAGTTACCTCTCCAAGGAAGCCCCACCTCCAAATACCAACACACAGGGTGTTAGGGCTTCAACATATGAATTTAGGGGAGACACAAACATCCAGTCCATAGCAGGAGTACATGTGATTCTACATTACCCCTCCACTCCATTTCAGCATAGCAGGTCTGACTTAATGTTTTATATGGCCTCTTTAAATTTTCCTTAAAAAAGAGGTCAGCAGCAAAAAAAAAAAAAGATTTTATTATGACCTAAAGGAACAGACAGGTATTTTGAGTCTTGGTGGGTTGGCAAAATCCAAATTTGTAAGGAGAAGGAAAGACCCAGAGATCAGAATAAGGGATCTACCTGAACCTGCCATCTATGCCATGAACGTGGAGACCGTCCTGGGCTGTCATATGGTGTCTATTCTAAGCCAGGTCCTAAGCTGGACTTAGAAGCGGACTGTCACCTAGGCTACATCTTATCCTGCTACAGGAAGCAGATTTGGAAGTTTCTTCCACCCCAACAAGCTGCAAGACAGCACCCAGAAACACACTCAACAAACACGTGCTTCTAAATCCCCTCAAGAATGCGGATGAACCCATCTTTCAGTTAAAATCGCTTGAACACTTGTAAGATGATGAAGAAAAACAGGACAACTCCACAGCCTCAAGACATGAGATAAACACAAGTTTTCAATATAAGATTGGAGAAAATACATTCAGGACAAGAAAGTACTAAAGTTATGTGAAAGAATCAAGAGTTAAGACAGTTTCTGTCACAGAGACTTTTACAATATAGATGGATAGATTTAGTGTTATTTAATTTGTACTTAAATAATACTTAGAAAGCTTGGAGTAGAAAAGGATCATATTATCCTGATAAAGTTATAACTCCCAAATCATTAAGGTTCATGCCACAAAACAGCACTGCATCAACACAAGACGATAATCAAAATCCTCCAGGGAATTTAAAAGGCTCTTTCCCTCTGCAGCCACAGCTTTCCGATTCAAACCTGAACTAGGCTACATCCACACTCAGTAGCTCCCATCCTTTTTTCTTCCTGACTACACCTCACGCTCCTTTATCTAGCATTAAACTCAATGCCTGGGACAGCACTCCCCATACAAGTTCACACTCAGAATCTCTGTATGTTAATTATATAGACCTCCCTCCTCCTGTCACTGGCAGCGGATGGATCTTGCATGTAAATTTTGGACTTTCACTTGAAAACGATATCAGCTCCTTGACGACGTGATGATGGAGACTGATGTACAGAGCCCCTGTGAGGAGAGGGCAGAGGCCCGAGATCAGACCCTGAGGGGCTATGCAGGAGGAGGAGGAGGAAGGCAGGACAATGAAAGGTGCCTTGAAAGGAGAGAGGAGACAGAGAGCTGCCTCGGTGGTGTCCAGTCTCGAGGGACCAGGAAAATGATAAAACGGTGATTCACAAGAAGGGAAGCCCTATTTTTTTTTTACCTTCTGGCTCAGGTGAAAACTTTTAGGAATGCTGACTGGCTTTTTCCCCCCCAAAAAGGATACTACTTTAACTGACTGCAGAGAAATTAGAGACACTAAAAATATGAAGGGAAAAAAAAAAAAAAGGAAAAGAGTTACCTACAACCCCACTTTCCAAAGCTCAGTGCTTTCCCTGGTCTTTGCTTTCACTGAACATGCAGACGAGGCTTCTAGACTGTGATCCGCACTGCACTGGTCAGTGCCTCTACCTACAATCGCCCCTTGGAGCCACACATGGAGCACAGGGTCTGAGCCCTGAGGCACACCCCTCAGGAGCAGATGGTGGGATCCTGGCCCCAGGCCTGTACAAAGGGATGGGTGTGCTGGGCACACTCAGCACTCATCTCCAGAGAGGAGCACTGGAGATCACTCAACTGGAAATGATCAAGATGAGAGTCACATTCCAGTCCCGTCATCCCAGAGAGGAGCTGGTGAGACGGAGGGAACTGCTGGGAAGCGGGAGGAGAGTAGGATGGGAGGTAGAGCGGATGTGTGACCAGCAGGAAAGATCAGAGGGACGGTGGGAGGACAGGCACCAGAGGCAGGACAAGTGGTCCATGAAGGTGGCGGGGGAGCCTCACTGGGCTATGCCTGCACAAGGCCCTGCGGCGAACTCTGACTCAGTCAGCGACCGGGAGGAACTGCCAGAAGCCCTCCCTCCTGCCTCTCCTGCAACTGTGACTAAATAGTCATCTCCCCCACCCATCCCATTACACAATGCCTATCTGGATGTGATCTCAGGTCAGAATCCATGAAAGGAAGCTCGTGACTTAAAAAGTTAGGAAACACTTTTGTGCCTTTCTGGGGAGAAGGGATGGGGAAGTCCATGGTATGAAATAATAAGTTTAAAATAGTGAGCCCAGTCCTTCCCCCGACCCCACACAATGCTCATCAGGTTATATGTGGAAACGTGACCTGTCCACCTGGAAAGCCCCAGCCTCACCACCTTCCTTATAAGGGCTGGGTCCTGAGAGAAATCAGCCTAGGAGGTGGCATTCTTCCTGGGAATCCACAGCCCTTGCACAGTGGGGAAACTTGGGTTTTGGCTTTAGTCAAGTTTTGAGCTTTGATGTTTTCAACTAGAATATGGACACTATACAATAACTGAGATGTCTCCCTGCCCTTAAGAGTCAGTACCCTGATACTCATTCAAAACTTCAATAGATTTCAAACAGTTCCTCAGTTTATAAATCGCATAACTTAAAGTAGACATATCAAGTTCATTTGAAAGCTGATGTTGTAGTAAGCAAATTTTAAGACTACTACCATAATTTACTGTGCCCAAAAAGTCATGAAAGGGGAAACTGAAATCCTCTGACCATCACTGAATGTGATAACTGTCAGCACACTGAAGAGTTCTGGTAAGAAGTGAGAAGTGTTACATACGCACAGGACAAAACAGAAAGGGGAGAAGCTGACTGCTGTGCTTGAACAAACAAAGCAATCTGGTCAAGACTTACCTACCTGCCACTCCAGAGGACAGATACTTTTTGAAACATCCTGGCACAACACAGAGAAGCCAGGTAAGGCACACTCAGTTTAATTCCAAGGAAGGTCAGCCCAGGGGGAATTGATCCTCTGAAGCCTGGCAACCATGGGCGTGGTTGGCCAGGTCACAGCTCACTGCACCTGTCAACTTCCAGGACATCTTGAAAGCCACGTGCTGTCTAACCTCTTGCAGGATGATTTTAAAGAGTGAGACATCTGTGACTAGTTTCTTCATGATTCTTGGTCTTTTGTCTATCATCAAGAGAGTTTGAAAAGAAACCAGTCCCTTGGATCCATCGGCACAACTGGCCCGTGGTTTTTCCATCTCTGAATTGAGAGCACAGGGCCGCTCCGTGAGATGGCGCCTGGCCGCCAGGTGTGCACCTAGGGTGGAGCAGGTTCCCAAGGACCCAGGTTTCCTCTGGCCGTGACTTCGGACGATGACAAGCATTCTGCCAAAAAGCTGAAGCCACTGTGCAAACCACCCACGCACGGCCCAGGATGCCAGATGTTCTGTTTGGTAATGTGAGTGCCCTCCACATAACAGTCTCTGACTGTCCTCGCACAACCTTTCGCGGGTCCTAGAAGCCTAGTGATGAGCAAAGGGAAGGTGGCGGGGGTGCAATTAAAAGCGGCTGCCATTTGTGGAGGGGCCTGAGAAGGCAGCTGTTTTCATTTCCTTCAAAACCCTCTTAGGAACAGACCACCCTATCATGGAGCACTAGCTCCCATTGCTTGGGTCCTTCCTCAGAGGCTGCCGGACATCCCTAACTCTATGAAGTGGGCACTGCTACCACATCCATGAAATCGCTGCGGATTCTGTGGCAACTGCCTTTGGTCAAGCAGCTCACAAATGGAGGGGCCAGGACTGAAGCCAAGAACGGTCTGATTTTAAAATTCATTCCTTTCAACTCAGCAACAAAAAAATCAAACAACTCAATTTAGAAATGGGCAAAGGATTTGAATAGATGTTTCTCCCAAGATGATACACAAAATGGCCCAACAAGCATATGAAAAGATGCTCAATATCACCAATCATTACAGAAACGCAAATCAAAACCACGAGATATCGCTTCGTATCCATTAGGATGTCTACTTCAAAAAAAAAAGAAAGAAAACACAAGTGTTGGTGAGGATGTGGACAAACTGGAACTCTTGGGTGCTGCTGGTGGAAGTGGCGCACCTGCTATGGAAAACAGCATGGCAGTTCCTCAAAAGATTAAAAACAGAACGACCATAGAGCCCAACAATTCCTTTTCTAGGTACATATCCAAAAGAATTCAAAGCAGGATCGTGGAAGGATATATCCACATACCCCCCAACTCCAGTACTCTTGCCTGGAAAATCCCATGGACAGAGGAGCCTGGTAGGCTGCGGTCCATGGGGTTGCAAAGAGTCGGACACAACTGAGCAACTTCCCTTTCACTTTTCACTTTCATGCATTGGAGAAGGAAATGGCAACCCACTCCAGTGTTCTTGCTTGGAGAATCCCAGGGATGGGGGAGCCTGGTGGGCTGCCGTCTATGGGGTCACACAGAGTTGGACACGACTGATGTGACTTAGCAGCAGCAGCAGCCGCCACATACCCATGTTCAATGCATTGTTATTCACAACAGCCAAGAGATACAAACAACCTCAACAGCCACTGACAGATGAACAGTTAAACAAAATGCACTATATACATATAATGGAATAGTATTCAGCCTTAAAAAGGAAAGAAATCCTATTATATGCTTTAACATGGATGAACCTTGGGAACACTATGCTAAGAAAAAGAAACCAGTCCCAGAAGGACAGATACTGTATGACTCCCACTGACAGGAGGTAACTGAAGTAATCGAACTCATAGAAAGTAGAGTGATGGCTGGCAGGGGAGGCGGGGAGGAGGAATGGGGGCTACTGTTCAAGGGTGCAGAATTTCAGTTTTGCAAGTTTAGAAAGTCCTACAGGCCCAAAACACAACAATGTGAATATACTTAACAACTATACACTGAAAAATGCTTAAGATGATATATTTTGTGTTACATGGTTTTTTGTTTTGTTTTTATCACAATTCAAAATTTAAAATCATTTTTTGAAAATCCACACTGTTAAGCAGGATGTTACAGCCAACTCTCCAGTCAATCACTTCAGAAATTATTCACAACCCTAATCCCACCACCAGGTCTTCCCTGGTGGCTCAGAGGGTAAAGCGTCTGCCCGAAATACAGGAGACCGGGGTTTGATCCCTGGGTCAGGAAGATCCCCTGGAGAAGGAAATGGCAACCCACTCCAGTACTCTTGCCTGGAAAATCCCATAGATAGAGAAGCCTAGTAGGCTACAGTCCATGGGGTCGCAAAGAGTCGGACACGACTGAGAGACTTCACCTCACTTCACTAATCCCCCCAAGCAGCGAGAAGCCATTTGCAGGTAGATGCCTTACAAGAGTAGTCATCAGCTGGCCCTGAGTTTCACTTGCTTCTGCCTCACAACACATCAAGAAAACAAAAGACCACTGGGCCCATTTTTAAAATTCTGGCAACTCAGAAAGGGCGGGTGTACATGGAAGGAATGTTGATGTAAAATGAAGATCTGAGACTCCAGGATATCCTCCCAAAGGTCATTCTAATTCAGAATCATGAAACCACAACATTCCCAGGCCCTGGCCCTGCCCCACAGACCCATAAGGGTTTTCCAGGGCCTGCACGTTTGCCTCATTTAAGCCCTGCATTCATCATGCAATACTACCTCTCGTAGAAGGAGACAGTTAAAGCTCACTCCTCCTACAGAGGAATAAGGCATGGTAGCAGGCCCAAGGTCCTAGAGGGGAGAAGCAATGGGGCACCCGCAGACTAGACCCATTCGCTCCAGGGCTCCAACCAGGATGCTCTGGGACTGGCCAAAACCAAGGTGCTGACCCTGAACACCATCCTAAACACGACGCACAGGAAGGCTCCTGTGGGCATGATGGTCTTTGAGCCTCAGTCTTCTCATCTGGAAAATGAGGCGCTCAATTAAGAACTCCTAGTCCTTCTAACATGAAAAGCTCCAAATAATCTAAACTACCAACAATATCAAGGAGACTTTGGTGAGCTCCACAGAAGTCGGAATCCTAACAGGAGTAGGAAGTATTTAAGCAAAAAATAAAAAAGCCTTTTTACCCACCATCCAAAAGTCTGTAATCTAAGGAGAAAACCAATGCAGACACATGTGCCAAAGAGAATGAGGACAGAACTACACCATTCCAGAAAGAGTGAAGTATCAAAAGGATGATAATGAAATTATTCCTGACCCACAGCTGGTAGGAAAGTTATGGATCACAACCAAAGGGAGAGGCTAAGGGTGGGATAACCAGGGACTGTGGCAGTGACCTAGAGTTGATATTAATATGGGTACACAAGAAGGCAAAAGCCAAAAGCAAAAGCCTCATGGAAAGGCATCTAGAGGGAGATGACCTGGGTCACTATGCCACCACAAACAGACACCATGATATGCTGGCTTTTCTGCATCACAGACATTACTTTTTTAGGAAAAAAGAAAAAAACATTATCAGAAACCTTAAAATGACTTCAACCACAGAGTTTAAACTTTACAAACTACGCTATTTTAGAAATAGGACACACTGATTTGGAATAACTTATCAATTACAATTTCAGAAAAATAGTTTTCAGTTGTATGTAAAGAGCAATTGGAGATGACAGAACACAGTATCTTTTAAGCTACCAGAAATAGAAGCAAAGGCTCCATGGGTTTTATATTTCTTAACTCAAATTTTATTTTTAAAATCAATTTCCAAACTATGCTCTGAAACTATGTCGTTGCTGTCATTGAGTCACATCTGACTCTTCGATCCCATGGGCTGCAGCATGCCAGGCTTCCCTGTCCTTCACCATCTCCCAGAGCTTGCTCAAACTCAAGGCTCTTGAGTCAATGATGCCATCTAACCATCTCATCCTCTGTTGCCGTCTTCTGCCTTCAATCCTTCCCAGCATAGGGGTTTTTCCAATGAGTTGACTCTTCCCATCAAGTGGCCAAAGTATTGGAGCTGCAGCATCAGTCCTTCCAATGAATAATTTAGGACTGCTTGCCTTTAGGATTGACTGGTTTGATCTCCTTGCTGTCCAAGAAACTCTAAGAGTCTTCTCCAGCAACACAGTTCAAAAGCATCAATTCTTCGGCACTCAGCCTTCTTTATGTCCAACTCTCACATCCATACATGACTACTGGAAAAAACCATAGGTTTGACTATTCAGACCTTTGTGAGCAAAGTGATGTCTCTGCTTTTTAATATGCTGTCTAGGTTTGTCATAGCTTTTCTTCCGAGACTATAAATATCCTGAAATCTTACCTCTGCTGGGACCAGAGAAATCTGAAATCTCAGTAAGCATTAGGAAACAAAGTTGCTTTGGGAGCTTCTCAGGTAGGTGAGCGGTAGTGTAAGTGGCCCCTTGGGAGCAGAGGTTTCTGAGACAGGTGACAGCTGTGGCAGGAAGGTCAAGAAGAATTCTTCAAGTGAAGACTGGGTATCTCTAACCTTTAGGCTTGATTTCTGCAAATTAAGGTTGTCAGTTTCTCAATGCACATTACTGGTCATGCCAAGTCTAATAATTCAATAGAAGAAAGGGGGTGGGGAATTGCCAAAGGATGACCTGTAGCTTAAGCCCACAAAAGAGAAGTGATTTTATAACTGCGTCCATTTCCAATAAATCTGAATACTTGCTACCATCATGATTTGTGATAGAAATGTGCTTCTATTTTAACCTCCATAAGGCTAAATACATACTGACTATTTAAAAAAATAATTTTGCCTACCACCAAAATGTCACTACATCATAAAAGTGAAAAAGAGAAATGGGAAAAATATCACTGATTGCTAAAACTTGTGAAAACTTATATAGAGTATCAGTATGCTTTCTTTGTATTTTTTTCCATGTATATGTTATTTTTCACACAGTCTGAGTAGCTAACAATAAGATATCCATATTTGGTCAACATTCCAAAATCGTAAAGCCCTGCACCCACCAGAAACTAAGCGCCAGCTATGAACCAAGCCCTGTGCCAGGTTGCAGAACCATGACACAGCAGTGTCCCTGCCTCACAGAGCTGGAATTGGGTTTCAGAAATAAGCCCCCAAAGGGTGTAGCACTGAGAGGGCCTGGAGGCTGCCTCTCACACACACCGTGTATCTGAGCTCCACAGGGAGCTCAGCATGGCTCACTAGCCTTACGTCCTCCAGGCACCCTGACCACTTTTGGTTGTTCAGCTGCATGAAAACTATTTGCTCTAAGAATTCCAAATTCTTATTACTGGGTAAATATATCAATCAAGCCACATCCCCGGCAGAGAAATCTTTCACAGAAAATTACTCAGTTTCTTTCCATCTCAGTACTTCTGGTAGTAAGAAATTTACATACTTACCCACACACAATTTCACCTACTTTCAGATGACCATTAACTGTTAACAAGCTAGTGGGTCCCTGTTATTTCCACTGTCCTGGTTTTGCCTTTGGTGGGTGAGCAGTATAATTAACAAGAACACACTGACTTGTGGTGGCTGGAGGCTGTGGTATCACCCCATAGCCCAGGTGATACCTTGGGTGGGTCCCCACTGCTGGGCTGGTACCAGGCTCCTCCCACCCCTTCCTGGATGAGCTAACATGAGTTGGGCCAGTCAGCTCCGAGAAAAATCTAGAGTAAAACACAGATAGGCAGCCAGTAACTGGATGCCTCTGGAGCTAAGAAGTCATATTGACTCGGGGGCTGGCTGATGACAGTGACAAACAAGCTGGGAAGGCTGGTGTGAAGAATGAAGAGGAGACCAGGAAAAAGAGAAAAATTACATGATCCCAAAAAGACAGAGTCAGAGAGACTTCCTGGGTTCCTGACAGTGACCTAGTTCCTGGCTCTTGCCCTTATCCTGATTTTTATGAGCCGGCTTCTGATTAAGCTTGCTTGAGTCATATTCTAATTCTTGCAACTAAATGATCATTGGTTGACTAAGACAGGTTAATACTCATCTATTTTCTGAGCATCCTCTGAGCACTGCATCTATGCAGTGGTCCTCTAAGGACAGCCAAGAGTGAGAAACAACTTTCTCTCAAGAAGCTAGTTCTGGCTGTTATTACTCACTCAACTAGCTAGACAGAAAAAGCAAGAACAGAACTTAATTAGGGAAAACAAATAGGTTGGTGATACTAATCAATTAGGTTTTGTTTAACGTAAAGAGAACCACAATTCTAGTTCATTCTACCACTGACTATCTGTTTGACCTTAAGTGGGTCCCTTTCTCTCTGAGTCTGCTTCTTCATCTGGAAAATAAGAAATATGGAACGGACAACTTTCAAAGTTCCGATTTACTTTCAAGATTCCTTGAAAGCAGTGGACTCACCTCCTATACACCCAGTAACGATCTTTTTAGAAGCAAGGTGAGTTGCAGAATATCCTGCCTCAGCCTGAAGTCTACTCCTTGAGTGAAGAGGGCACATAGGACAAGCACTACCTGTAAAGCGCTGTGCCTGCGGTTCCAAGGAGTCAGAGCAAAGGGAGACCTCTGAGGGGCCCAGAGCATGTGCACGAGGGCAGAGCTGTGCTCTCCAACACATGGCCACTAGCCGCACGTGCCTCCTGAGCACCAGAAATGGGGTGAGGGTGTGGAATTGAACGTCTACGTTCAAGCTCAAACAGCTCTACATAGCTAGTGGCTACCATGCTGGACAGTACGGATCTGAAGGCTGGGACAAAGAACCACAAGACAAACCAAGCACCAGCTTAACAGGGACAAACACAAACCTTAAGGAACAGTGGGAAAGCGGAAGCTGACCACGCCTGAGAGAAAAGAAGTCCTGGTGACCTGGAAGTGGACGGACAGAAAGGATGAAGAACTGGTCAGTGCCAGGGTGTGGAGGGAGGAGCTTCTGCAATGCATGAAGATGGCACACCGGGGCGAAGAAACACTCAGTCCAGGCAAGGTTCCCTCCAGGTCCACTCTACCCTTCATCTGGAGCACATCGCACAAGGTGGCCACCTGCTCAGTCAAGAACCAGTGTCACCCAGCTTCCATGTAGCCACGGGTGACCAGGACGCACACAGAAGTCTTCCAGGGACTCTAACAGCCTGCTCTCTTGATAGGGAGAGGTCACCCTGCTGCCCTCACTGCGTGCTCCTTCACTCTGCTCAGAGCTGTAGGGGAAGCCCAAGGCGGAGCAGCCACGCTGTTCAAGAGGATGAAACAGAAAAGTAGAAAGGACCCCAGCCTCCTGGGAACATCATGGAGCCAGGGAACCATCTTGCCTTATCATCATCCAGACTTTCTGTTACAGGAAAAAAATAAACCTACCTCTCTCCCCGAATCCCCAGTTACACCAGTGTGGCAGGATCTCCAGTACATTCAGTCAGACGCAATCTCTAAGTGATGTCAAAAATCTGGTACCTGGAAGGGAGGGGCTGAACATGGTAGAAACGGCCACAGAGAGGAAATTGGGCAAATGAATGGAATCCTGGTAACTTTGCCATGTGCTGCTGAAACATCTGGTCTAACAGTGCACAGCCAGCGACACACTGGGACAGACACCAGGTGTGACTGAGACAGCAGCGTTAGGGACAACGGGAGAAAACTCGCAAGAGGCGGTGCAGAGATCTCTCTTAGGGAGAATGGTGAACCAAAACCACGCCAGCCACTGTGCAAGCAGAAACAGAAGATATACCGCTTTGTCAATGCAGGTATCCCCACCGTTGGCTTCTAATCTAATAAGCCCCACGATCTGAAGCCTTGTTGGGCAGAAACAGCCAACCATTTCTATATCCCGCCCAAGCCTTGGCAACAGGACACCAAGAGGAAAAAGAAAAACGTCCCTTCCGCAACTGTTCAGGGAAGATGCTACTGCAAGAGGATTCCAAAAACCAAACCACAGAGGAAAGACTATAACGTCTCATCGCCAGAACTGTCCCTAATCGAAAGTCCCTAAGTTAACACACCTGGACAGGAAGTGAAGCACAAGACTTCAACCTTGTGCGGGAAACCCACATTCTCGCAGGTATAAAATGTGTCCTTGGGGTTCCAAGCTATTTTCAGAATTATATAAGACCGTAATTACAGTGTTCCTACTTTGGTGAATGATGTTTAAAATCTTGTTAGTGCTTACTCTGCAAATATTTTCACTTACATGAAAGTGATAAAAAAAAATTCACTTGGAAAAAAACCCACTCAGGAAGCACTTCAACGATCCCCGTGCTTTCTCTCTGAATTTTACAAAACCAAGAGTGTGCTGAGTGCGCCTACAGCTCTAAGGCTGGGGCTGCTCGGTCACATCTGGTGGGACTGCCCTGCCTCACTCCCTCCAGTAGGGACATTTTTTCACTTAAATAAATGAATTTAATAGAAACCATTCAACTAAGAAGAGTCTAATTCTATTTTTCACAAATTAGAGTTACCAGTAAATAATGCCCAAAACATGCACTGTATTAACAAGAGTTAACATTTAATTCTTAACTCTTGGATGGCATCACTGACTCAAGGGACATGAGTTTCAGCAAACTCCGGGAGATGGTGAAGGACAAGGAAGCCTAGCGTACTGTAGTCCATGAGGTCGCAAAGTCAGACACAACTGAGCGACGGAACAACATTTAATTCTAGAATACTTTCCACATAAGAACTGTTCTTTCACTCGAAGGCAGCTTATTACTACACAGACACTAACTTGAGTGAGTAAACCAGTCAAAACTCTTGATAATGTATTCCTAAAACTGTCAAGAGCTCCCTACTGTGATTAAGAGACTGGATTTAGAGTACAGCCAATCTGACTGTGGGCTTCCCTGGTAGTTCAGCTGCTAAAGAATCTGCCTGCAATGATGAAGACCCTGGTTTGATTCCGAGGTCGGGAAAATCCCCTGGAGAAGGGATAGGTTACCACTCCAGTATTCTTAGGCTTCCCTTGGGGCTCAGATGGTAAAGAATCTGCCTACAGTGCAAGAGACCTGGGTTCGATCCCTGAGTTGGGAAGACCCCCTGGAAGAGGGCATGGCAACCCACTCCAGTATTCTTGCCTGCAAAATCTCCATGGACAGAGGAGTGTGGCGGGCTACAGTCCATGGGATCGCAAAGAGTCGGACACAACTGAGAAACTAAGCACAGCACAGCCTGATTGGAATAGCAGCTGTGAGAACTAAGTGTGTGGAGCTATGGGCATGTTATTCAATATTTCTAGCCTCCTCTCCTTGAAAATATCAGGCATACTACTGACTGCATACAGTCAGTGTGAGAATTACCATCTAACTCTTTGAAAGTGCAAACACTAATGCTCAATACATGATAAGGATAATTACAATGGCTACTACTGATGTTTGGTGAGTTTTATTGCAAACAAGACGGGATTTACTGGCTAGTTCATAATCCGCCATAGAACATATTTCTAATTTTCTTTTTTAATTTTAATTTTTTTTCATCTCAGGTGTACATGAGTTCCCAATCTTGAACCACCCCCCCACCTCCCACTCCACATCAACTCTCTGGATCATCCCCGTGCACCAGTCCCAAGCATCCTGTATCCTGAACTAAATATAGACCGACGATTCGTTTCCCACACGACAGCACACATGTTTCAGTGCCCTTCTCCCTCTCTCTCAAAGTCCAAAAGTCCATTCCATGCATCTGTGTCTCTTGTGCTGTCTCGTATACAGGGTTATCATCACCATGTTTCTAGATTCCATATATATGAGTTAGTATACTGTATTGGTGCTTTTCTTTCTGGCTTACTTCACTCTGTATAATTGGCCATATTTCTAATTTTCAATTCGCTTATTTTACTAACAACCACTCGGGGCTTTTTCGCATGAGTTTAAATCAGAATAGGATATACCCCTGCCTATCAGCTGCTGCAGCTTGCGACATTCAGAGGACCTCGAAGTGTGGTCCCCAGAACTTGTAAGCATTGCACAACCTTAGGCTCTACCAAGAAACTTCAGGAATGAGGAACAGCAGTCTGTGTTTCCGTAACTTCTCCAAGGGATTCCGGGCACACAGTCCTAGGATGGTAGAAAGAAATGCAGCCCTGGGCCAACGTCACTGACCTGGAACGGGAGAGCTGTGGGAGCCCTGACGGAGGCAGCCCCACCCTCACCTTCCCAGGCGCTTCTGGGGGCAACACCAGAGTCCCCCCACCCCTGCACTCTCCCCTTAGTCCGCAGGGGGAGAAAGGCAAACAAGGCCAGCAGTACGGAGGCTCACTCACCCTCACTGGCCTAACCATCCCCAAGGTCAGAATTACAAGTGACAACTCAAACCCCCCAGAGAAGGAGCTTCCATACTCACCATTAAAACCCTTTCTCAGTACACGACCACACAACACTAAGCACATGAAAGTTCACAGGCGCATTACAGCCAAAAGGTAAATGACTGTATTTGAGGTCTATCTATATAACAGAGTAGTAACTGAGCAGAATGAAACACTGGTATGCACATAACACGATGCACCTTGAAAACACTGCTAAATGGAAGAAGCCCCACACATCACGTATCGCATGGTTCTGTTTACACACAATGTCCAGAACAGGCAGAGAGACAGAAAGATGATGAGTGGTTGTCTCGGGTTTAGGGGAAAGGGGAGTGGTTTTGGAAAGTGACAGCTATGGCTTTCTGTCTGGGGGACAATAAGTATTTTAAAATTAGACTGCAGCAATGGTTCCAAAACCCTATAAATACAGAAAAATATACTGTATACTTTAAATGGGTGAACTGTATAATATATGAATTTTAGCTCAATAAAGCTTTTTTATAAAAAACAAACAACAACAAAAAAAAACACCAAAACACGAGTTTCTTGCCAAGGACTCCTCTTTAAGCTAATCTAAGCTTCCCAGGCAGCGGTGTCCTGGCTGTAGGGTAGCAGTGTACACCCACTTAAGACCAGGAGTAGGGTGAGGAAGGTGGGCCCCTAGGATGCAGAATATCCAGGAGGCACTCACTGTCAGGGTCATATGCGCACAGGGTCCATACCTGCAGGGCCCTAAAAGGGACTGCCTCCTTCAATTTCGCACTCGGAGCACTTGACTGCCTCACCCTAGTCCTGCCCCAGTTTTGAGGCTGTTTCAAGTTCACGTATGTCTACAGATTATATCCCCCTGAGAACAGTCGCATACTACCTACCATTTCCTTGTTTTACAAGTGTCAGTGGCTCCCCAGTATCCACAGATTAAAGTTCAAAGATGGCAAATCAAGATCTTTGACTCTGGACTCTAATCCTGAAGGTGCACAGGCTCTGAGAGTTAGATGAGCCCTGAGGAGGACTTTCCTGCCAGCCAGGGTGCTGTAAGCACACACCCCGGTCTCCCAACTCCAGGACGTTGGGTACCTAAGCCCTTGGCCCTCCGTCCCCTTCCTACCGACAGCAGAGACTGAAATTTTGTCTCTGCATCACCATCAACCCTTAGAGCCAACCTCTGCATAAAGTGTAAGGACTGACTGTTAAAATGCCAATGGTTGACTTGGAAAGGCTCCATCAGGCTAATTTACAACTGATATGAGGCCTCAAAAACAGCAGACTGAGGTCAAATCTGGCCATTCATTGTGGCTTCCCCACCTATAATGATGTACCAAAAAGCACAATTAAAGGAGAAAAATCTAGTAGCTTCAAGCTATTGAAATTCATGAACAGTCCATTTCCGGTGTACAGTATTTTATCTTGAACCTAGTCTGTATTGACCACGGCAAAGCAAAATTATATGGAAAGTAGGCTAAGAACAATCTTAGAAAGTCTTGTGTCTCTGGCAACCGGGGACTATTTTTCTCTTCCTTGTTTTGCCCACTCCCTAAAGCCTTGTGGAAAATGAAAGAAAAACATCTCAATTTCAGAAGGTACTCTCCTCATTCAAATTAAGCTGCAAATCAGCGAGGAAGGTACATACTATAACAAAAACAAGATCAAAAACAAGCAGGGAAAAAAGAAAGCACACTTTCTGGGATTAAAGAAAGAAGGGCCAGCGAGACACAGGGAGCAACACTGCCACCAAGTGGTAACAGCATCTCAAGTCATCCTCTTCAGTTCAGTTCAGTTCAGTTGCTCAGTCGTGTCTGGCTCTTTGCGACTCCATGAATCGCAGCATGCCAGGCCTCCCTGTCCATCACCAACTCCCGGAACTCACTCAAACTCACATCCATCAAGTCGGTGATGCCATCCAGCCATTTCATCCTCTGTCGTCCCCTTCTCCTCCTGCCCCAAATCCCTCCCAGCATCAGAGTCTTTTCCAATGAGTCAACTCTTCGCATGAGGTGGCCACAGTATTGGAGTTTCAGCTTTAGCATCATTCCTTCCAAAGAAATCCCAGGGCTGATCTTCAGAATGGACTGGTTGGATCTCCTTGCAGTCATTCGCTTACATTTAGCTAAAACAGCAGTACCACAGTTAGAATGTTTTGGGTGGGTTTACAAAGACAGGAGGATTCAAGCCCAAGGCCCATCCCCAGCGCTTAATATGATGAGAGCAGAGGGGCAGGTGTGGCCCATATGCTAAGTCTCCCCATGTGACTGACACACAGTGAATGCCGAGAACTGGGGATCAAAACAAAGAGTCCACTGTGACGCTTACGGGTTCCAGTTAAGTCCTACTTGCAGTTATTCTACTTACACCATCTGTTAAAATTTCCCAATGGCATATAAATTCTTGAAAATTTGCCATGAACAATATAAAATAAGTCATAGTAATACAACAGCTTCTACATTTTTCACAATATAAAATAGTCATTATGAAAATTCTGATTATACTCCTTGGTTTTGCCATTACTATTTACATCTAATATCTAATCCAACTGATGTAACTGTGTCATAAATTAGGCATATTGACACAGCTATACTCACAACACAAAAACTGAACTTCAGCTTCACTGGATTATTTACTTATACAATGGGTTTCAAATCAATAAGTCTGATCTATATTATACGAGTTTTCCTTTTCTTTTTTTTTAAATAAGACATGTAAAAATTTGACTGCTTCTATTGTTGGCAAAATTGGAAAATGCACAGTATAACCTGAAATGCTTAAATGAAAGGCACTGAACCAAAACTAAAATTGTTCCTTGGCACACAGAGGTAAGTAAAGGAATTTCCCTCTATTCCATAGTTGGGAGTTACCTAAAAAACAATTTAACAACAAAGAATTGGTTTTTTTTTTTTTAATATGAAACACTAGGAGGAAAAAACCATGGAGTATTTCTACTACCGAACATCTAGTCAGAAGTTGATTTTTCAGCATTTTTTTGTAGACCTGACGATTAGGTCAGAGCCCACAGCTGAGAAAACAAACACCTGTGCAGTCTCTGTGCCCGGCTGCCGCCCAGGAGACAAAACTCGCCTGCAAGTGAAGCAGCAGGGACGAGGCAGACGCCATATGTTTAGCTTCACTTGGCACGCTGTCAGATTCTTCTTTATCCCTATTACCACATGCTTTGTATCACTCCATTTTCCCACCAGATCAACTCTTTGCGTCTCCAGGCAGCACAAATCCTCTCAAAAAATCTAGGTCACTTATGACCTAGATTTATTTGAAGTCCGACACACGTGGGTGACGCCTTGGGTCATCTGCAGGAGCAGACACACACAGGAGTCCTGACCAAGGACTAGACGGTCTGGGCTGGATGGACCACAGTCACCTGTTCTAAGCGCCTGCCACTCACAGTGGACCAGTATCATCAGTATCACCAGGGAGCCTGTCAGAAACTGCCCTAGGGACCCACCCAGATCCAGACAGCAGAATCGGCCTTTACCGAGATCACCAGAGGCCTCTGAGCACAACAGCAGTGTGTGAAGCGCTGTTCTAGGTCAGGATCCGGAGACGGCCACACAACCTACAGGCATGTTCACTCCCGCCTGCGGGATGACGGTATCCCTGCCGCCTGAACCTTCAGAGCAGGCCTGCGGTGGGGACCAATAGTGGGAAGGCTTTGGAAGTGACCAAGGGCCATTATACAGACGTCAGCAACACGGAACAGCCATGTCTGCCCGAAAAGCAGCCTTAAACACATCCAACCTTCAGGGCTCTGCCCTGTAACAGATTTCACTGAACCCCTACACCACCACCCTCAATCATCAAGTTTACAGTTTACCATGTATGGACCTTCCACATACCCAGTCTCTCACAAACTTTTCACCCAAAGAACTGGTAACACGAAGAAGAGAGAACGCCTTTTCCCTAGGGGTCCTGGGGCACCAGCCGTGAGTGGCCATAAACTCAGAGCACCAGTGAAGCCTCTGCTTTGAATGTAAAACACCACACAGCTTTTAGTGCTCCACTTTATGAGCTACCTAGGTTTTTTTATCACAAAAAAGTCTGCCTCACCAAGTCTTCACGTACAAACTGGTGACGGTCCTACTTTTACCGCAGTTTCCCCGCGATGCAGTGATGCTGCTGACATGACCTATCAGTTGAAAAGCAGAGAGTCCCCATCCACCCCACTGCCTCTGGGGGTCAGAATGGAAATCACCCTGCTGGACTCTTCAAGTGGGAATCTCTACAAGAGACCAACTGGTCTATGCTGAGCTAAAATAAAACAAAAAAACCAGCCTGGGATTTAGGAATATTTATGCTGGATCTTGGAGAAGGAAATGGTATGCCACTCCAGTACTCTTGCCTGGAAAATCCCATGCAAAGAGGAGCCTGGTAGGCTGCAGTCCATGGGGTCGCTAAGAGTCAGAAATGATTGAGTACTTCACTTTTACTTTTCACTTTCATGCATTGGAAAAGGAAATGGCAACCCACTCCAGTGTTCTTGCCTGGAGAATCCCAGGGATGGGGGAGCCTGGTGGGCTGCCATCTATGGGGTCGCACAGAGTCGGACACAACTGAAGCGACTTAGAAGCATCAGCAGCAGCATGCTGGATCTACTAAATACTTCTAAGTAAATTTCTAAATGGAAAATAACTGTCCACCAACTTCAGATAGGTCTCCAAACATAAAGTTCAGATTCCTGCAACTCAGTTATTTCCTAGGGATTTTGCAGAGAGTCACACACCCCTGAGTATGGGACAAGCTGACTCTCAGGCAGTATTTGCTCAGTCTAATTTCCCTGCCTCTGTCCACACTGCCTGGCCTTGTCCTTTCCTCTCTCTTTACAATATATTAGTTGGAGTCACACTCCCTAATCACCAACACCTTTCTCTCCAGGTTTTAGCCCATCTATAAAAATCAGGGGGACTTTCCTGGTGGTCCACTGGTTGAGACTCCATGCTTCCAAAGCAGATGATTCAATCTCTGGTCAGAACCCATACCTGTTCCAACTTGCCACAGGGTGTGGCCGAAAAATTTAAAAATAATTTTAAATCAGAACTCCCAGATTATAGAAAATTCTATTTATCCTTCACTTATCCTTACTGCTCTGCAAACACCATGGTTTTTAAATTATGAGTTTCCTTTATTAGTACTTTCTAAATGGGACAAAATAGATGGGACAGTACAAATATCCCTGTTTCAATTTTTTTTTACCTTGAAGAAAGGTTAAACTTATCTGTTTAACTGAAGTTTGCAGCACCAGAATATAAATACAAAGTAGTCACAGTCGCTTTGAACATCAAAAACATTGTAAAAGGCATGTGCTAAGTACACCTTACAAGCAGATTTTTGTGTCCCTCATGCCATGGGTTGCAGACACCTGGGCTGTCGCGGGTTCCCCCCACAAGGCAGAGAAGACAGACACCCAGAGGTACCCCTGACAGCAAGCATTCTGCCTGACACAGTCTGGTTGATGTAGTAATCTCTGGGGCCCTCAACTGCCTGTGGGTCTGGAGGTCTCATAGCTGGAGGTAAACATACAGAAGCTATGTGAGCCCAAGTGGTCCCAGGCCACAGTGGAAATGCTGCTCTCTGCACCTTAAGGTTGGGAACCAGACAATGGCAGAGGATAAAGATGCTTGATCTGTCAGAATAAAATTCAGACAGATATAAAGAGACCAACCTCCCTCCCAGCATACCCTAGTCCCAGGGCTAACACATGGGGAGGGAAGATGATTAACTGAAGGCAAGTCTCTCTGTCAAAACGCTCTGAAACGTGTTGCTGCCTGGCCAGCAATGGGACACAGGGGCAGACTGAAAACAAACACCCCACGCAGAGAGAAGCAGGCCCACAGCGCCACACCCAACTTCCAGCCTGGGGTGTGGTTTCATGGGAGCCATGGGGCACGGGCCCATGGCTCCAGTCCTGCGCACCAGTTCTGTGCTTTGGATAAGGTGACTTCACCCACTCCAAGCCTCTGCTCCCTCATCTGTGAAACTGGTGTAATAAGAACACTGACCTTCATAAGGTTGACTGGGAATTAAAGGAAACAACTCATGTTGAGCACTGGCCAAAAATAAGGGTGTGATGTGATAATCATTACAGCAACTCAAGAGTTGTGTTTTTATTTTCTCTTCTCTATTTTATGCGCAGAGTTCCTACTATATAATTTAAAAGGCTGCAGTTGTTGCTGCTAAGTCGCTTCAGTCATGTCCAACTCTGTGCGAACCCAGAGACGGCAGCCCACCAGACTCCCCCGTTCCTGGGATTCTCCAGGCAAGACAGCATTTCTTAATTGTGTAAGAGCAAAAAGACATAAGACAAAAAGACATAAGCAGGAAGAAGGAAAGAATTGAGAAATCACTAAGGACCAAATATTATGTTTATAAGAATTTGAGCAAGCTACTTGTCTTCCCTTAGAAGTCATGGAGCCTGGGGGCTGGAGGAACCTGATGATAAAGATAATGCTTAAGCAAATAACCAGAGTATGTTTCAAAGTGAGAAAGGCTATGGAAAAAATCACAGTAAGGAGACGAGGAATATCTGAAGGGATGGGGGTGCAACTTGAAGTAGAGTGGCTGCTGCAGCCTCAGTGAAATGATGATGCCCAGCAATAATCTGAAGCAGGTGGGGGGCTACTCATGGGGACTTGGATGGGTAGGGGTGGGGCGGGGAGGAAGCAGCCCAGGCAGAGGGAACAGCCCAAGCACAGGCCTCAGGAGGGAGCCCCCATGGCGAGCATGAGGGTTCCAAGCAGAAGCCTCTCGCAAAGAGGCCAGGACACTGTGCCGTGCCCGTCACCCAGGGCAGCATCAGGTTCCCTGGGACACCTTCTTGCAGCACACAGTGGGAAAGCCAACAGCGGCTGCACAGTCTGGGCCCTGACGATCAGTGAGGACGGTGGCGAAGGAGCAGAGGGCAGAGCCTTCGGCGCACAGTACTGTTCCCTCACAGAGAGACACTGAGGCCAAGCCTCGTTGACTTTCACAGCTTGCCGCAACGCGCTGGCCACCAACACGAGCTTCGGGACCACCCCCAAGGACTGGATGACGCTGTGCCACTTCACAGGGATGAACTACATGAACACTGCCTTGGAAATCTTTCTTCATCAAGACCAGCTCGGACTCGGTCCAATTTTGAAATAACAGTTCACGCCCCAGAGGACAAGATATGGTAAGAGCCAAGAATGCAAGTAAATCACCTAAAGCAGAGAGAGGCTACGAAAGTGACCTTGTATACCTAGAGAGGAATGCGCTGCATGGGTGGGAGACAGAGGGACGCGGAGCTGGGTTCTGGGTCCCTCGGGGGCCGACTATGCTCAGGGACGGGACTCTGACTAGAGGGGACTCGGCAGTAACACTGTGCTGGGGCGAAGGACTGAGGGCAGTCAGCCTGGAGAAGAGTTTCAGAGGAAGCAGCACCCCCACGACCCTCTGTCATCCGAAGAAAGGAAGTGCAAGCAAGTGCATTCTGTGTGGCTCAGAGACCAGGAGGAAGGAGGGATGGAACCGGGGAGACAGGATGTGGCTCCAACTAAGAAGCTCAGCAGACCCCCTCCAGAGTGGGCCAGGCTGCTTCACACAGTTGTCCATGGCCCGTAACACACTCCTGGCCACTGCGCTGCGTGTTTAAATGCGCGGTCAGTACACATTCCACATCCGAATACACTAAAGACACGATACACACTTCGAGCTCCACCAGTCCCCACACGCTACAGCCACTGCCACACGGGGGCCCTGCTGTCAGATGGAGGACTCCATGTCTGGCGTTATTGCTATTCTGTTGTTGCAATCACAAATCACAACTTAGGGTCCCCTCCTGGGTCTCCTTCCCTCTGGTCCCTTCCTCTCCCCTCTGCCCCCACCTCCACTCCCCCAAACAAAGGAAGAGCCCTCTGCAGCACAGGGCCTGTTCACAGCAGCCTGGCCAGAAGGCTTGGCCACCGGCTCACCATGATCGCAGACAATCAAAACCCTGATTGCTCAGCCCAGAGCTCCCCCAGAGCTCCAGCAGCAGGAAGATGTGGGTGAGCAGCTCCACGGTGCCCCCCAGTGGAGGGGCTGAGGCCAGAGCAGCTTCCAGTGCAACCACCGAGTGACTTCCACACGGGAGTGATGACTATACCAGACACATTTGCACCCCTGATTTTTTCTAACATTATGAATTCTGAACACTTTTCACACTGTCAGTACAAACATCACACTCCCTTATTTCAATCAGTGTGGCAATAACCTCTGGGGCAATAACCACAGATCGCATCTCATCACCTGTATGCTTCTGCCCAGCTGTTTCAGAGTGTTCAAAAGTCATCCAAAAACGCTGTCTCCTGCAAAGACCGTCGTAAGAATACAACATGGAGTCAAATGTCCATTTCTAACAATATTCCCAGACTGAACTGATTTAATAGTTTCCTGCTTAACTTTGAAAGGAGAACTCAGACACAGACAGTGGCGCTCCTCCCACCCCTCTTCTAGGTGCTGGGGTGAGCACGTGCTCACGCTGCCCACAGTGCAGTCTCCTTGCCCAGTTTATCTTGGGACTCTCCCGAGGACCGAGTGTTCACCAGCACTGACCAACCTTCTGACTCAGGTCCCCCCAGACACTGACTGGGAGATAGGAGTGTCCATCCTGTCCAGAAACTCGGGTTACTTCCAACACCAGAGCAGAGTGGCACCAGGGTACAGCCTGAGGACACCATATTTCCTCAGAGGCCAGAGCTCCAACCAGGAGCTGTGCCTTTTATCTGCCTGGTGAAATGGCCACCCCCCTTCTATCGCCACCTACCCTAGCAGACCCCTCTGCCTTAGAATTTTAACAAAAGAATTTTTTTAAAAAGAGAGAACTAGGTTACACAATCTGACTGTTGAACACTAGGTAGGCAATCTACAGCATGAAAATAAGATCTTTAAAACTTTCTAAAACGATAGACTGAAATAAATTCAATTTACTAAAAAAATTTCTTAATCACACTGAATTAATAAAACCAGTGTTCCCTTACACTGCTCCTGCCAGGAAACATGGGTATAGGAACCTAAATACATCAGTGCTCCAAACTCAATAATGGTAACAAAAATGCTATGACTTTACATTTGATGTGCCGTTAGGGTTTCAAAGTACTTTTACATTTATAATTTAATGTAATTCCATGAGATAGGATGAGCCAACACTACTGTAACCATTTTATAACCAAAGACCTAAGTACAAATGAAGTTACATGTTTTACATCACAAAGCTAGCTGAGCCCAAACCCGGTTCTTGTTTAACCTGGCAGAAGATTCAGGATCCAAATTAACACTAAGAACTCTGGGGGGAGTGGTGGGGAGGAAGAGAGAAGAAACAAAAATGAGCGGGGAGGGAACAGGGAGAAAGGGTTCCTCCAACAGTCATACCTCCTCCCAAGACAGTTACACGGAACCTAGTCTGAAAATCCTCGCATCAGCCTTGGCTGTGACCTCAGAGATAGAAAGAAGCGTGAGTCTACACTACAGGCAATCTTGCAATCTGAGGAATTCAAGTAATTTTTGGAGAGCAACCGTTTCCCTGTGCTTTTGTTACACTTTCTGATTAGGAACATTAAGGAAAGCAAATATCTCTTTTGAAAGTTTATGACCTCACTGGGCAAAGAAAAATCTTAATTTTAGTCAGTGGAACTTCATTTAAACTCCTCTTTCACATTATAACTCAACATGCAAAAGCCTAAAAATAAACTTTAGCACATTCTATACCACTCGCAATGCGAGTGGAAAAGAACTCACCTCCCAACACAGGGGATTAAGAGACGTGGGTTGGATTCCTGGGTCAGGGAGATCCCCTGGAGGAGTGTACGGCAACCCACTCCAGTATTCTTGCCTGGAAAATCCCATGGACAGAGGAGCCTGACAGGCTATGGTCCATAGGGTTGCAAAGAGCTGGACACAACTGAAGTGACTTACCATGAACACGCATAGAGGTATACCTTGTTTTACTGTGCTTATTAGCTTTACTGTTCTTCACAGATACTGCATTTTAGAAACTGTTTGTGGCAACCTTGAATTATCAGATGATGGTTAGCATTTTTAGCAATCAAGGTTTTTTTTAGCTAAAGTATGTGTGTCTTTTTTAGACATAATGTTATTGCACACTTTAAAAGACTGCACTGTAATGTCTACACTATACTACAGTGTAAACATAACCTTTATGTGCACTGAGAAATAAAAAAATTCATGTGATTCGCTTTACTGAGATATTCTTATTGCCGCTCTGAGGTCTGCATGCATTTCTTTGGAGGGCACAAAGATGATGAGAAAGAGTCCTCCCGTGATGCCAGACTGATGCACAGCAATCAACAAGGCACAAAGCAGTGCAAGTGTGACCAGTGGGGTGGGGCACCTCAAAAACCCGCCCTGCTAGGGCAGGGTGTAAACCGACAGCTTGACTGCAGAGGGAGGGAACGGACAAGCCTGGGAACGTATTGGGAAGGGAAGGAAGGATGTGGGGGCATCGAGCTGAGCTCCCAACATTCCCCAGGGTTGGGGCGTGCAGGGGCAGTCACAAAGGCTCAGAAGAAGCACTGTTTGTATCACAAGGTGTTGTAAGCTGTTGAATGCTACTACAGGCTTCCCGAAATATGGGATCCTCTGAAAACAGTGACAGGCATTGCCATTTAAACTTCCTAACCTGAGAACTTTAAAATCGGGGGATGATTTTAACTTGAAATCTCATTTCACCTCTTCTTTCACCAAACACGAAACTCAAGCCCGAATCCAGGCTCACATGGGGGGTGGGCCTCACCTTCGTATCTTTTGGGGGACTCGCAGGCCTTCTGGGGGGTGGCCACCCGAAGGAAGATCTGCTGCCTCCACGAGTGTCTCCGTGTCTTCACGGGGGTCCTGCTGGCATCACTGATGCGGTCGGCTTTGGACTCAAAGTCCCTAAAATTAAAGACAGTTGATATATGACTGGTGGGGAGATACAAGCAGGTATTTTAGCTTGACTTTTTCTCTTTTTAAACCAAGCACTAAATTATAAATTATCTCTGTACAAGCAAATATAACTAGATCACAGGTGTCAATCAAGCTGGTGGTGGGGCAGTAGTCCTGCAGAAGTGCTTTCTGAAAGGGTGCTCTTTATGGTAGACTATGGTTACACGTCCTTAATTTATTTTTATTATAAAAATATTACAAACTCCACTCCATGGACCTTAGCTTCCAACTGGGCCTCTCCTGATGCCACTTTAGAAAAGAAAAATGGTGGGGGAGGGGGGCCATCACCAGGGTCACAACCTCCCCTAGTCTGTGGGTGAGGAGATCTCCTTAGCATAGCCCTATGTCTCCAAGCATTACCTCAAAGAATAAATAAATAAACAGATAACACAGAACCAGCAAGGGCAATAATGATGCAGTTACTTGCTAATGATGACTTTTAATACCCGTATATTTTAAACGACAAAACAAAGTATATTTTTCAATATACATAAATAACAATCATTAAGTTTTTTCCTATTCATAGGACAACTTGGGGAACCTTTGTAGGTTGCACCTGAATATATTCCCAGAACTGAACGATCATCTGAACTTACAGATCAAACATCCTGACTGATTTACTGGCAGCCATATATGCTTATCCAGAAATACTTCTATCACTTAGAGAAACGGTTAAGACTTTCTCTAATTTTCTGAAAATAACAAAATATAAATAAACTAATTCTAGTCAAAATTGGGTAACAAGTTGACTCCATATTTTTTCAATTACATTCAGTAAGAAAAAAGTATAAGAAAGACGATATAATAGTTCTGGTGAAAATGATTTTGGAAATGGCAAAAGAACAGCTAAAAAATCTCTGCGTGTCTAACAAGCAACATATACACCCAGACTTGATGTATCTAAATTGAACCCTACCTTTGAGTGTTCATAAAGTCAGAGGTGTTATTTTCATCTACAGGAGCCAGAAATTTTAGAAAATTTGGCACAGAGGAAGAGGAATGAAGTTTTTTCCGCAGGGCATTACGGTAGGAGATGCTGAGAGTATGGTTGAAAAAAGAGTTTAGGATAAACACAAACACACAAACTGTAAAAACAAAACCTTCAAAACAGAAGACACATTTTATACATCTAATGATAAGAAAATTAAAGCAAGTAAGAAGTCAAAAACTGTTTACAAATGAGATTTAACTTTCATTTTCAGTCAAATAAAATTCTACTATTTTAAACGAAAGGAATCAATGAACCAATTAACAAACATCAGTCCATTCAGTTACACAAGATGGATAAATTCTAAGGATCTGCTGTGCAACACTGTGCCTGCAGTATACAACACAGTGCCCACATAGTTAGGAATATGTGAATACATAAAACGTTTGTTAAGAGGATAGATCTCATTTTAAGCATTCTGACCAAATAAAAACAAAACCACAGCAATAAAATTCAGTCCATCATCCAAAGTGATTCTTTCTTTTCAAAGTAGAAAAATAAGTTCTCTAAATTAATGAGGAAGTTTCTGAAATGGCACAAATTGCAACTTATATAACCAAGCACATTGCCGTTAAACCTGTGTGTGTGTGTGTGTGTGTGTGTGTGTCTGTGTGTGTGTGTGCGTGCGCGCGCGCGTGCGTGCGTGCGTGCGTGCGTACATACACCAGAGCAGGGGAATGTGAAAAGAAGTATCACATCCTGCCCTCAAGATTGCTTTCATAATAATTTTGAGGGAATTACTCAATGGTAAAATTAAACGGATTCAAATGATAGACTGAAAATAAGAGAAGTGCCACCAAGCAAGCGTGCACACACACAGGGGGAGGCCCGGGGGTCCTGCGTGGACGTGCAGCACACCCTCTCTGCGTGACCATCCTGGGAAGCCCAACGACCCTGAACTCCACGCGGGCGGCTCACCTCTTTGGCACGGCACTCCCACTCTGTTCTCCACTCGGGTTATGTCTGAGGTACTTAACAAAATTAGGCGAGGAGGCGGAGGGGTTAAGACCAGGCGGAGGAGCAGGAGCCGAAGACTGACCTGAGGGACTCTGAGGCTCGCCAACAGGTGGGCAATTCCCACTAAACAGCAAGTAGAGAGAGGCAGGGGAGTCAGAGGGAGGGGGAAGGAGCCACGCCGGAAAAGCAGAGGACACACGGACACAGGAACTGTCACAGTCAGTGGGTGCTCTCCTCTTCAGCACCCTCATCCCCACTGGTAAAGCAGCTCAGTCAAGAGGGCACCATGAAAGGTCCTGCCTGATCACGTCCCACACTCGGAATGACCCCAAGACATCCATTTCCTCCACTCCCTTCTTAGGATCTGACAGGGAAAAAAATGTAATTAAAAGCAAAGGAAACCAAAACAAAATCCAGAGTTTTAGAAATACATCTCTCTTCAAAATGAACAATAAGCTGCCTTGAATGTCAAAGTCTCATTTCCTGTGCATAAGTGAGCAGAGAGGTCATGAGGGGTCACGCAAAGCAGAAGAGACACGCTGCAGGGAGACAGGGAGGACAGTCCCACGTCCTCTCACCACCCACACCAAACACGACCCTACAGGAAGCTGCGCTCTGAGGGGAGAAGGGAAATGGATGGTCAGAAACTCTAATTTCCTGCCACCTCTGGCTTGTGTGAAACAGCAGGCTATAGCAAGAGGACTAGGAACCTCCAGACAGGAAGGTTTCCATCACCGCTGAAATGCCAGAAGAAGCGGGATGGGAGTGCAGTGGAGAGGCAGAACAAAAGAAGTGTGTGCACAGGGTTTTAAGAAACATGGTGAGAACCCATAAAGCCTCAAACTATGCTTGTCGTGGCTCCTTGGGTAAAGAATCCGCCCGCGGTGCAGCAGACAGAGGAGATGCAGGTTCGCTCCCTGGGTTGGGAAGATCCCCTGGAGGAGAAAATGGCAACCCCCTCCAGTATTCTGGAAAATTCCGTGGACAGAGAAGCCTGGCGGGCTACAGCCTATGGGGCTGCAAAGCGTTAAACACAGCTGATCACACGGCACATTCATCTCTAGAACATCACAGAACTGAGTCTTAGCTTCCGAAGCAGGTCGTGCTTTGGGATCACAGTTATCCAGCCAAAGTCCAAAGAACCACGTAACTATTTTCAATAGCCAACTGAAAACAAAGCTGAAAGACTCTACAGCCTCATCTGAGATTGCTAGCACATGGCGTCCTTCACCAGCAACGTATCAGAGCACCTGCGCACCAGTGTGGACACGACACGTCCTGGTTTCTGTTGCCACTGGTCAGAGGGAGGCAGTGGCTGTACACAGGTGCAGCCTGTTTCATATTTACAATGTGCGAAGCTTCAGATTTTTGGAGTGATTTTTACAGACACCCACGTCCATCCATGGTCTCTGACACCTGAGGTCACATTACCTGCCACGGGACCCCTGAAGGAAGTGGGACTTCTGCTGCTGTGCTGCCGACCCAGCTCTAGAAGCAGGACATTCCAACTGCTCGCTATGGCCCAAATCATTCAAATCAGTAAGTGTTACTGGAAGAATCCAGAATCCTCACATTGGAGGCGATTTTCGAGACCATCTATTCCTGCAGTGAAGTGAAGTGACTCTGCCAGTCAGGGACAGAGTCCCCACTTCACTGTGGCCTAGGCCCCCACCTTCAAACGAGTACTCTCCTGCCCACGGGCTCGCTGCTCTCCTCTAGGCCGGTGGCAGAGTTCCCAGTCAGGGCTGCCTCTCAGACCGCATCTCAAGGGCCATTTCTGCTCATCTTACCTGCTTCCTCACAGTCCCTGCACTTGGACAAGTCATGGGTATCTCTTACAACTACATCTCTCTCAAGGGAGGAAGGTGAGAGGGACACGTCACTGATGTGAGTTTTCTCTTTCTAAGCAAAGAGTGAAACCGGACTCAGGTTTCTTTTTCGCTCAACAGACATGCCTGGGATGCACATACCTGGCAGTAACATATGCCCCAGCTATTCATACAACAAATCTACATTTTCAACAAATCTTACTTTCGTTCATGAGGCGTCTCTGTGCTCACTGAGTGATACCTCACAAGTTTCCTTTGCGAGACCCCTGGAGACCCTCGCACCAGCTGTGGAGGCTCCTGGCATTCCACGGGGACGTGACTCAGGGTGTTGGCGCGCCTTCGGAAGCCCTGCTTGGGCGAGAGCAGGGCTGGCTCTTCTGTGGGTTGGCTCTCTGAGTCACTGGACAGGTCGTCCGAGGAGCCGAGGAGCCTGAAGCAGCTCTCGGAGGTGGGCAAGGCCTCCTTTTCACAGCCAGACGACTCCTGGCAGCAGACAGACAGCAGATCAGACATATCACAGGGCACTGGTGGCATTTACAAATCTCTGATTCCAGTGGCAGGAAAACATTTCAATATGTAAGCACATCTTCTGGTCATAATTCCATCCAGAGGCCAAATCAAAAAGCACAAAATAAGAAGTATACCGGTTTGTCCCTACTGAAATTGCCAGAAGGGATGAATAAGTCAACATGAAAAGAGCGAATGCGCCGAATTGTGGACTGGAGAATCTACATTCCATCTGTTCATCTGACCTGTAACTGAATGCCTCTTAAAGAAGAGGCATTAAGGATTTTAATTTTAAAAAATTAAATTTATGTTTATTAAGGAGAGAGGGTAAAAGCACTTAATGCAGCAGAAATTAGATTTAAAAAGCTTAATTCCCAATACCTTATGAAATGTTAATCACTCTAACTGTAAAGTAAATTTTTCAATCTTTAGGACTCTACAGTCACAAAGATTCTTTAAAGGTTTAAAAATGTGTCTAAGACAATCCACCATGAAAATCTATTCATCTCAATTCTCATTAACATCCCTCCAAATTATGTGAAAGAGTTCACCTTTAGCTTCATCTCACACCTGAAAGGGCCAATGGATGTTCAAAGAACATAGTGGTATCAATTTAGCGGTCTGCCATAAACTTTTTAAAACAATAGAAAATACCAGTATGTATCATACACTGTTTACAGTAAGTATTGTTTTGTAAAATTTTAATTTTATGTGTGAGCATGTATGTACGTGTGTTTGTGAACCATTTCACAATGTTGTTATGGTCTAAAATCTTGGAAAGTCACATGCCCAAAGGGGAGCTCACAGCAACTTCGATGCCTGTGGTAAGGGGCTGGCCTCCACAACTCCTCCTCCTCTTCCCATTCCAGGGCACTCTGCCCTCCCCAGCATAAAACCCGAAATCCACGTTGCTGGTGGTTAAAAAGGTGAGCTAACCAGGCTTAAATACGTTTGTGTGTTTAGAAGGCAAAAAATGAAAACAACGACATCACAGACACAGGTTTGTTACCAAAAAGAACTGTTGGCTTGCTTATCACCACAAAGCTGTGCTTGGTGGCAGACAGGGAAGGGTGAGGCTTATTTATAAAAATCGTGATGCTTAATGATAATCACAGAGTCAGCTAAAGGACACAAGAATTTAAGCTGCATACTTCTCAGAATTCACAAACTCATGTTTGAGGTTTTCCCAATTTAAATTATTTTTAATATATTTCATTGGAAAATCTAATAAAGAAAGAAATCCACTGATTGCCTTGTGATTAACTAGATCTCAGTGGCCTGAAATTGTGCGTTTAGCTCTTTGCTACAGAAAAGCCCTCTGCTTTGCTAAGCACAACTTGTGTGTCAGAGCAGACCAGCCCCCCACCTCCATCATGAAATCTGGAAGCACCAAACGTTTCATGATGGGCGCTGTGAGGCTTCTTTGGTTCCTTCTGATAGGCCCTGTGTAGAGGAGACGAGCAAGACCCATTTGTTGGTTTCTTCAGGGTGTCATATAAGAAGAAATGTGCTTACTTTGCTGGTGTTACTGAACATGCTGGACATGGAGTTGTCCAGATCCAAACTGGCTGAGTGTTCCTGGAGGCCTCTGGCTTTATTACCCTATGGAAAGAAAACCCGTCAAGTTACGACTCCTGAGGCTTTTGCAAAGACATCTGCTAGAAGCAATCTAGTCTATTTAATAGGCTCAGGAAAAGTGCATCTGAGAAATGCTGCCGAGTACATATGTGCATTAAGACAATCAACATTTCTTTTTCTGTTTTTTTTTTTAAACCAACCTAAACACTCCAAAGCACCCTGAAGATCAGTCATTTGACAGGAGTGATGGGCAGGAGAGAAGACAGTGCATCTAGAAGAAAAGCAAGCGCTGAGTGGGCACACTCAGCAACTCTCCTGAGTCACACAGCATGGTGAACTGCCAGCCTATGACACGAAAACCACAACCTCTCCGTGTGGGAGCTCTCGAAGGCAGGCCCACTCCAACTCCAGTTCTGTAAATGAACCACTTTTAATGATCTGTAAGGATGCTGTAAAATTCTCAGAAACACCTTTGCACAAAATAAAATTTAACAAAAAAAAGTTTCAATTGGAGTGGTTTGTGAAATAAGAGAACCATAAGAGGATACTGCAAGTTCCAGAAAGGTGTAAAACTTTTGAGAGAAAAGAGAACTTTGATTTCTTAGAAGTGCCATCAAGGTATTTATACTCATGCTGGCAGCGTGGGGAAGGGTGGTAGTCATTTGTTAAAGAACTCTCAGATTGGTATATATGTTCTTCCTGCAGAGCTCCCAGTCACAAATTTTTTCTGTCAAGTGCCAGATTAGTAACCTCTCAGGCTTTGTGGACCATGTGGTATCCATGGCAATGACTCAACTCTGCAGAAAAGTATCCTGAGACAATAGGTAGCTGTGTTGCAATAAAACTTTATTTACAAAAGCAGGAAGTAGGGGACTTTCTAGTGGTCCAGTGGTTAAGACTTCGCACTTACAATGTAGTGGGGCTCAGGTTCGATTCCTGGTTGGGGAACTGCTGCTGCTGCTGCTGCTAAGTTGCATCAGTCGTGTCCGACTCTGTGCGATCTCATAGACGGCCACTCACCAGGCTTCCCTGTCCCTAGGATTCTCCAGGCAAGAATACTGGAGTGGGTTGCTATTTCCTTCTCCAATGCATGAAAGTGAAAAGTGAAAGTGAAGTCGCTCAGTCGTGTCCAACTCTTAGCGACCCCACAGACTGTAGCCTACCAGGCTCCTCTGTCCATGGGATTTTCCAGGCAAGAGAACTGGAGTGGGGTGCCATTGCCTTCTCCGTTGGGGAACTAAGATCCCCCGCAACACACAAAAAAACAACCAGGAGGTAAATGGCATTTTACCCCCAAGGGCCATGGTTTGCAGATTCTGCTATAAACAGTTCAAGACACACATAACAACAGCAGCTAACAAAGACAATTTTTAAACTGTACCTAGTGACGATAGGGAGACCAGAACTCACATCTCAGTGTATCTAATCCATGCTCTTTACAGGGACTGGCCAACAAATAACATTCCTCTGGGAGCCAAAAATTCCATTGAATATGATACAAAAGAGCACAGAATTTTCTAACCCTAAGCTGTACGCTGAGCTTCAAGGGCAGGCAACATTTTCTAACGCTGAGGAGACGGCGAGCAAGACTTTGCCCCGCTATACTCTGTGATGAGCACCAACGGCATGAGAGCAAAGAACTGGACTTCATGCTCTCAAAACGGGACTGAACTGAGATTAGGAGGGATTATGTCACTTACCCGAGACAGAATACTCTCTAAAGACTCTGTTAAAGACCTCTTCGCTTTGTTTTTCAGCATGTCTAGCCTAAATCGAGTGGCACTTGATGGTAATTCGCTTCCAATATTCTCTGCTGCAATCTGTGACGTCTAAAAGTGAAACAATCGAAAGTGAAGCCACTTAGGTCTCCCTTCCCTCCTTCTTTCCTTCCTTTTCAAATGACTGAGAAATTTCTAGGATGCATCTTTTTGATCCTAGGTCATATTCTTTCAGTGACTTCATCTGCTCCTTGGTGACATGACTGCAAGTCTGGGAAATAACTTTGCCTCAAAGAGTTGCACTACCCACTCCAAACAAAACAGGGAAAAGCACTTAGAAGGCAATCAGTTCACAAGGAGTTTAGAGCTCAGGCTCTGCAGATGGATCAGAGACATGTCATTCACTAGCTTGTGCAAGTTACTTTCTCTGAGCCACAATTTCCTCTTCTGTAAATTGAAACCAACCTCAAGATCTAATCATAGGACTTTGTTATAAGATTAAAACAGGTAAAACACGTAAAACAATGGGCACAGCTTCCAGTACAAAGGGGACTATGCTTTGCTTTTCAAACTAAAGTAACAGCTTACTTTTGGGGGTGATTCAGAGGGCGAAACAAAATAAATCTAATCAACTGAAGAATCCATCCCGCTTACAAAAATGTCTTTATCCCCTCCCACAGAGTTCTCTTTCCTCTCTCCTGTGGTTTCCATCATCTCATTATTCACTGTCCTCTGCAACCTAGTCTCTCCCTTAACTGACCATAACATGAAATGACAACGTAAGAGTTTGTCGATCACAAAATCAAATTTAGCCCTACTTATCAGAGCTATGCTTAACAAACAAACAAACAAAATAAAATTCTCTAGATTAAATTGTTTCTTCTATGGATTCTTACCTGAATGCTTCCTGTTAGATGATGATTTTGTTAGAGAAACACACAACCACATCCTCCACTACTCTAAATATCAACTATCCTTTGTTGTTATGTATTTCAAGCATACAGAAAACTGTGCAGATTAATGCCTTAAATGCCTTCATACCACCCCTAGCTTTGGCTAAGTTAACATTTTGCAGGTGTTGAGAAGAACGATAATCAGCACAGGCTCTGGCATTCACTCAAAAAATTATATATCCTGGGTGAGTGTGTTATTAGTCGCAGTTTGGTCCTGTGCAATCATTTACCAAGAATTAGAGCCTATCCAGGCTCAAGTCAGTCTCTAGAGCTAAGAGAATTATCCACAAAGAACCCACAGGGGCTTGCATTTGACTCAACACCAGTTCACTCCTAAGAAGTTGAAGACTTGCTCTCAACCAAAGTTTTCACAAAGGAGAAGCATTCTGAATAATTTTGATACGTAAAGAAAATACTGGCTAAAAGACTGGTAGCATGTAGAAGATCCTTCAGAGACAGAAGAAAAACTACACGGCGGTTTTCTTTTTATAAACCAAGCCATAAGAATCTCTGTATACTTAATTCAATGCTTCTTCTAGTCTCCTCTATTGTCTAAAAAGGTTCTTTTCTATGTCTATCAACATAATTCAAATGTAATCTGAAAATACAATCTTTAGAAAATAGTTCACATTTAGAAAATAACATAGTCCTTGTTTATTTTAAACTAAGCATCTAGGAGTTTCTCCTTTGACGCTGATGCTGGTTTTTGGATAAGCTTCTTGTTTGGGGCTCCAGAGTGACTTGTACTGCAGTCCCCAAACTGCCCATGCCAAGACTGAGGGGTGAACTCTAAGCATGAACATTTGGAGCCAAGGTTTAAATTCTGAAGCTAGGATGAGTTCTCACCTAAGAACCTACCATCCAGGGGTGTCAGAGTATCCACCAGCAGCCTTGTTCACAATAACCAGCATCTAAAATTAACTTTGGTGTCCGTCAAAAGGAGAATGGAGACACAAACCATGCTGCTGACGCAATGGAATAAAAAGGAACATACTACTGATTTATGCAACGACAAGGATGAATATCAAAAATATCCTTATTTTTTTTTCCAACTCCACACCCCCAGTATGCTAAGTAAAACAGAAGCTCTATATCTGAGCAGCATACAAACCAGGCTAATACTGTATGCAATTTATCAGTAGTGCTATCTGACACTGCATTTTTAGTACAAAGAATTTCCAGGCAGTTTATGTCACTGTGAAAGAAGCTGTACAATGTCACCCTCATTTTATCAGGGAGAAAGGTGAGGTGACAGGGCCTGGCTCCTTGCAATTCAAGGAGCTCATTCAGGTAGCAGCATTCACCTGACGCCCTACTCTAGTCCCCTGTCAGAGAAACCACTCTGTCCCCACCACAATGACACACACAGAAACTTGCCTCACCTTTTCCTAGCACAATCTAAACATTTCCAAATTTTCCCTACATGTGTAACAAGTGAAAATAAATTGAAGAGAGGAAAAGAGGTTTCAAAGCTTCAGAAAATCCTCAAGACTCTGTTTTACAGAGTGTCCCAGTGAAATCAGACATAGAGAAACAATGCCATACCTGTTTTATCTCCCCAATATGGATGTGAACTTTTTGCTTCTCTTCATATAAACATCTCAGGAAAGAAATAATCAATTCATTCTCTCGTTGTTCATTTCTTGGTCTCAATTTCTTAAGGTTAAAAAAAAGGAGAATATTTTACATTAATTTTTAATTGTCACCAAGACTGACTGCTAAACCATTCATTTGAAAATGCTCAGCTTCCACCATCGACTAGTGCTTTTACCCAATCATCTCACTAGGGGGCACCAATGATCCTAAAAGTGAAGATAATTTTTAAAAAGAAACAATGAAGCCAGTGGGCCAGATTTGGCGTCTGACTTCTGATGTCCTTATACCTAAAATAAACATTTCACATCAGATAGAGTCATAGTTAAAATATTTAGTGAATACTCTTGAAAACATCAGAAAAGGACAACAGCCACGGTGCCTGCACATGTATAAACTCTTTCGCTTAGGGAAGTAGAAAGGAAAACAGCAACTGACCCAGGGTCATGGCTCCTTTCACATATCAAACATGTTCATCAGGAAGCATTTTCTGGGAGTCCCAAAAGGCATATATTTGCACACAAAATTTCATGGCACAGACTCAACTTTTCTTTTTTGTATTTTAAAAATTCTTTGCACTCCTTTTATTTTTCGGGCAAGATAGTGGCAAAGCACACTGAACTAGAAATCAGGTCATGTAGGTTTCAAGGTGCTGCCTGGAAAAGGGATCAAAGGCAACTCATTTAAGCGCAGCCTCTCTGTCTGTTCAAATGAAGATTTATACACGCAATACACTCCAAGGTCTTCTCCAGCTCCCAGACTCTTTGGACTTGAAATACCAGAGTTCATGTTTAGAAGACCATCTAATTTAATGTATTCAATTATTTTCCTTGAATATGAAGCAAACAAAACTGAATTACTCCAGAGATACACAAAGCCTGCAGTTTATAAACTTTAGAAACATACTCTTTATATATATATATATATATAATGACGTTTTCCACTGCCCTGCTTCTTCTCTCTCCCTACCCCAAGCCTCTAGCTTGCCCTTTAAAACCAAGTCTGGGGGTAAAATAAACAGATCAACTACACAAGCATCTGAGGCTGAATCAAGGCTGTTCTGAGCAGCCCGGTTAATTAAGGAACAAGTTGACCCTCTGTGTCATAGACTCGAAAGAGAGCAGAGGTGACACCTGACCCAGACCTTCTAATATTCCCTCCCTTAAATGCAAAGACCATTTTAAATAAGCTGTTCCTGCTACTCAAGGAAATGGTAGTAAATGATCAGAAGAATTAACCCTGAAGTAAACTGCAGACTTCAGTTCCCATGTCAATACTGGCTCAACTGTAATAAAGGTACCACACTAAGACAAGACATTAATAGGAAAAACTGGCTTGAGGAGGGGAAAAGGCATGAGAAGTTTTATGGGAACTCTCTGTATTTCCACCCACCTTTTTCTGTAAAACTACTCTAAAAAATAAGTCTACTAAAAAAAAAAAAACTGCAAGAAAGAGAAGCAGACGGGAATTACGAAGCCTCGGAGCAGGTACCCGAGAGCTGACCCATTCTTTCTTTTCCTAATCTTCAGTGAAACTTTTGAGCACTCTCGCAAGAAAATCTGTATTTTCCTTGGAGAAGTTCTTCACAATCTATTATTTCCAACATCAAAACAGCCCAAGAATGCAGCAGTGACAGAGGAGCATTATTAGTACATTCTCTTTTCCTCAATATATACATGAAAGAAACTTCTGGAATGGACAGAAAATGAGACTAAGTCGAGCACAGTGTACTCCCACAGCTGCTGGCCAGACACCGCATCATGGAGCTCGTTAACATCACAGGGCAAAGACCCTACGGCTGAGAAGATCACGTCTGTGGTGTCACACAAGGTCAAGAAATAAGCGCTTCCTTAAAATGCCTGAAACATGGCTATGGGCTACCCTTCCATTGAGTGAAGTCTCTTGAATGCCTCCCAGGGAACTTCACCATTCTCCAAAGGGGAAAATCATTATTTCCTGAAGGTGACTCAATCTCATAAACATTCATGAGTCAGAGAGACAGGTCTAAGGAAAGTAATAGGGAATCAAGTTGTATAATATCGCTATGCAGTCAAAATTAACTTGCTTATTCAAAGTTAACCTATGGAGTCAGGTCAAGAATCAGGATGCCGGTTACCTGGGGCAGGACCAAGGCGGGGTTCTGAGGCTGGAAATGCTCTATTTCCTAACCTGTGTGTTGCTGCAAGGTGTATTCATCTTATAAAAATTCACTGAAATACAGTCAAAACTTTATAATAAAGTTGTGAAATATATTTATTATATATAATAACTATAAACCTTTAAAACTGATATACTAGATGTTATATATTAGGTATAATATATAATTATATAGTATATATAATTATATATTATATTTAATAACTATAAACTTTTAAAAACAGGTATAATTATATATAACATATAATTATATATTATATATTACTTATATATATAGGCATTATGTATGCAGTATCTATAAACCTTTAAAAATTGTGAATCACTACTTCGTAGCCTGAAACTTATGTACTATTAAACATCAACTATACCTCAAAGAAAGTTTATTTCATTGACCTACACACCACAGATCTGTATGCTTTTCTATCATTAGTTAATTTTTTAAGAAAGAGCAATAGAAAACAATTGCCTGTTAAAAGTAACAAAGCCAACTTTGCTATGTTTCTTAATCTCCTTTCTATGAGGCGTGGGGCTATAAACCGGTGATAAAGGCATTATAAGAGTCAGTTTCCAACACTGTCTATGGACACCAGCATGCTGAGAAGGTCTACGGTCTTCTGAGGAGTCTACTTGAAATGCTTAATTGGAAAATGACATTTTTTAAAAAAATTATAATGAAATCTTGTACAAAGCATTTTAAAACCATGGAAAAATCCAGCTAAGTCCCTATATATTCTGTTCAAGAGGGGAAAAAAAGCTCCTCTAGCTATTAATCTTTACCTTGTAAAGTCATGTCATGTTATTTAATTCATTATCAACATTTACTGAGTATACATCTACTTGGTTTACCTACTCAGTTGAGTATTAAGTCATTCCTTGAAATACACTCAATCAGATGAACAGAATTTGACTTCTGAGACATTTTCTTTACTAGCCCTGCTCAGCTTGAAAGCAACTTCTCCCCAGGACAATCGACGTGGACTCAGCATGGCTGGCCAGCAGGGGCCAGCACAGAGACAGAGCCAGATCCCGCAGCAGGGAGGCTTCTCACATGTGTTTGGAAACTGTAAATTTCAAAAAGGTCATAAATTTAAAAAGTGGCTCTGCAGTGTCACGACTTCTCTTAGAGAAGGGTTAGCACATCCACATGCCCATATGGCACCAAAGCCTCCTCTCGGGGCTCAGAGTCAAAGCCAGCTTGTTGGCAGCAGTGATAAACCCCAGCATCATTTACACAGTAATTAATTTTCCTTTATGGTTCCACTTGGGTTGCACTTTTTTTCCCCCATGAAACATTTATTTACAAAAACAATGAATATGTAAGCTTTGTGCTTATTTGCTCAGTCGTGTCCAACTCTTTGCGACCCTGTGGACTATAGCCCACCAGGCTCCTCCCCTCCAAGCAGGAACACTGGAGTGGGTTGCCATGCCCTCCTCCACGGGATCTTCTCAACCCAGGGATTGAATCCAGGTCTCCCACACTGCAGGCAGATTCTTTACCATCTGAGCCACCAGGGAAGCCCAGTGTACGCTTTAAGTATAATTATTTCAATAGTAATTAGTTTTATAAAAACTTGCCCTTGGAGAATTCTTCAGAAACAACTGTTCTCCAGGAAAGACTGAAAGGAAAAATATTAACCATTCTATTTATAAGAGGTCTCTTGACACTGCAAAGCCACTTTTTCCTTATGATCCATTCAAAATGCATGATTTTCAAATGCATTAGCAAGCACTACTACCTAAAAGAAAGAAACTAGTGATCTGGTTTATATAATATTTTACAAAACACAAGAACAGTCACTGAGGAAATAACAAGACTATCAATAAGCCATCAGAAGACGAGATCCATGTTAAGTGTGTACTATTCAAAGAAGAGCTACACCTACAACAGTGAAGGACAAGGTACAAGCTGGTTATGCAAAGTCAATGAACAATGTGGCTTCTTTTTGGTCTTTAAACAAAAATTACAGAGCCTGCTACAACAACACATAGGGATCCCAGTATATTAACTGAATGCATTTCCTGAAGTAAACTTCTGTCACTGATGTTCTCTAAAGTCTCCTTGTTGTAATATATTGGAGTGTCTCACATGGATCAAAGAGAACCTCAGAACCACGTCCATCAGGAACTTATCAATGCTGCAGAAGAACAGCTGGGGTGTTACCTTCCCTGATTCACCACCCCGTTTAGGGGAAAGTTACACAGTGCTGTCTAAATGAAAAAGAAACCAAAGGCACATTAGGGAAGGAAGGAATCTTCTATTGCTTGCTAAAGAGACTTGATGGCACTACAACAAAGTACGCCAGCATCCGATGAAAAAGGCCCCAGCTCCCATCGCAAACGCATTAACAATCAGAAGCAAGTTGTCCATCCATTTAAGAATTCTAAGTACCAATCACATTAAGTCTATCTGAGAGTACTGTGTACTTAGAACTCTAAAGATCCTTCAAGAAAATCAAGTAGTGTCTCGATTCAGAAGAACACAAGAAAATTTAAAAGCAACTAATAATTGTGAAACAACTGAGTCTGAGTGAACTCCGGGAGTTGGTGATGGACAGGGAGGCCTGGCGTGCTGCAAGTCATGGGGATGCAAAGAATCGGACATGACTGAGTGACTGAACTGAACTGAATAATTGTGAAAATAACATTCTAAGCTATTTATAAAATTCAAACTCTTTCTAATTCTACTGCAGAAAACCAAGGAAAGGAGAACTGAGAACTTGTGATTAAAAAGAGAAAGACAATTCTTCAATTTCCCACTCTTAACAGAAAACAGATCCCGGGTCCTGTCTGTAGCCTTTTCCCCAGCGAGGAGGAAGAGAGCACTGACAACCTAGACTTACTGGCCTTCCTGCTGTTTGAAGACCCCTCTATGCGCAAAGCTCCTGCCTCTCTCCCCCTCACAAGAGACTTATGCTTTGTTCTGCTGTGATTGCCTCCCGAGAAGAAGTGCCAGGAAACCACAGAAAACGTCCCTTTGCAAAAGCAGACGTGACATTTTTGATGAGCTCATCAAACATTCATAATGAACGGACTACAGGCATGCCAGCACACAGAGCGTGGTCTCCCCGAGATACGTGCATCTAAATGTAAGGATGAGAGTGAGTTTCCAGGGTTAAAGCAGGAAGCCACTGAGCTTGGGTTTTGTCCCATACTTTATGTTTAGATTTTATATACTATATAGTGTAGGCAACATTTAAACGTATTTTCAAAACTGAAAAAAAAAAAAGAGCGAGGAGGGAAACTTATGTTCAACTTCATGTACAAAATGTTATATCCTTAAGACTCCCAGGCTGAGGTCTGAAATCCTGAGTAGAATGGAGCTGGCAGAAGTCTCTGGGAAGAGCAGTGCTCAGGGACCAAAGTCCAGGGTCCTCTGTCTCCCAGGCTGAGGCTCTTTCTACTTTATAATTTCCTTCCTCTCATTCCTTAAAAGAGCGCTCCCCTGGGTTTAGTAGTTTTCACGCGAAAGCCAAGTTCCGATAGAGTCTGCAATACTGACCTTGCCCTTGTCCTGAGGCTATTAAAGCTCAAACCAAGAGGAACTCAGGCCCATTCCCTCAGGGCTCCGGCAGGTCTGCTTTGCTATTTTTTATGATAACATTCCACAGAGAAGCTGCCTCCCCCACTCCCTTTCTGGAAATTAAAAACTAGTACTGTACCTGAACCTCCTCAAAAATAGTTGCTTGCTCCTGATTAGTTAATGTTGTCAGGTGCTTCTGGAGTTCTAGTTTGGTTTTGGAAGAATTCATTCCTATTAAGAAAAAAAAAAGAGACCTGAGAACACACTACGTAACAGTTAGGAAATAGAGTTAACACTTTCCGTTCTCACTCCCTCTCCTACATGCTTTCCCTCCCTCTTTAGGCATCAGAGGTTTTATGGAAATTCTAATTAATAACAATGTCAGTGATGAGGACACTGGCAACAAGTAACAGTTTTTGACTGAGCCCTCATGTGCTAGACACCAACTTAAATGTCAGGTTTGTATCATTTCATTTTATACTAGAACCACCTGATGAAGAGGACCATTTTACAGTTAAGAAAACTGAGACCCACTCACAAGACTCCCAAAGTCCAACACACTGGACTCTACCTCAGCCTTGTGTGGTTCCAAATCATTTTTTTTTCTACCACTTGAAAGTGAAGTCGCTCAGTCGTGTCCGACTCTTTGCGACCCCATGGACTATAGCCCTCCAGGCTCCTCCGTCCATGGGATTCTCCAGGCAAGGATACTGGAGTGGGTTACTATTTCCTTCTCCAGGGTTGTTAAAACATTGCACACAACAAGAACACTGTCCTCAGAAAATGATAAAACCTCATGAGTGTTTATATGTAAACTAGACAATCTCCCTTAAGGAAAAACCACTACTACCCCATCTGAAAACTGACCAACATTCTCCTGCAGTTAGGCTCCTTCACATAAAAGTGATCCGTGTGGCCAACAACGTTCCTTTTACCACCACATGCATATTAATAGTCTCATGACCACATAATTAACATTACACAGGATTCTGAGGGAAAGTCATTAAAATAAAGCTACCATTTTTGTGCCCATCAGAATCTGGCGTTTCAGAAAGTTCCTTCTCCATACACCCTGCTCCACAGACCCTGCTCTGCCTCTCCCTGGGGGCCAAAGATAAACACACATGATGAGATTTGGATGAAAGGATTTGCCAACCTATCATGGAAAAAAACTGCAGTGACTTCTAGGGCTTCCCTGGTGGCTCAGAGGTTAAAGCGTCTGCCTGCAATGCAGAAGACCTGGGTTTGATCCCTGGGTCTGGAAGATCCCCTGGAGAAGGAAATGGCAACCCACTCCAGTATTCTTGGCCTGGAGAAGCCCATGGACAGAGGAGCCTGATGGGCTACAGCCCATGGGGTCGCAAAGAGTTGGACATGACTGAGCGACTTCACTTTCACTTCACTGTCCCCATCCACTTGCCACCCCATTTCCTCCTGAGGGTGGGCCACTGGGCCAGCCTCTGGGCCAGATTTACCTACATAATGAGGATGGCCAGACAGGGCATCTTGGAAATCAAGAACAGGGACTTGGAAATCAGGCTTCTGTTTTACAGATGAGTTTGCTGAGGTCCAGAGAAGCCAGGCAACTGACAGGTCAGGAGGCCAATTAGCAGCCAAGCCTGTCCCAGAGCCAGCACTCCCTGCTCTCCCTGCCACAGGAGGCAGGGGCCCCACCCCTGCCAGCAAGCGGTGGCGAGGCCACTGCCCCAGCTCAAACCACTGCAGCTTCTAGAAGTCCTTCCAGAGGTACTCCCCCACCACCTTTTTTTTGGCCAGAAAACCCTAAACGTCCACCATAAAAATAAAAGCCAGTATTTCTTTAATGACTGCTGTGCCACTTTACGGACCGCTGCATAATCTCATCTAACCCTCAGCACAATCCTGGAAGTGGGCACTATATACAGTAATCCCAAGGTCCACAGGTGAAGAAACTGAGCCACAATCAAGTCAAATATTTTGTCCAGTGTCATCAGCTATGTAAGGGACAGAGTGAGAATCTGACCCACGTTGATCTGCCTCCAGAGACCACTCCAGAACACTCCATTACCCACACACAGTCAAGTCACCTGACCCTGGTGACTTCAATACCAAAGTGAACTGCTCAGTGAAATAAGTCAGACAGAAACAGACAAGTCCGGCAGATTTTCACTTACATGTGGAATCTAAAACACAAATATAACAAGACACAAATAGACTTACAAAGAACAAGCTAGTGGCCGTAGGGCAGAGGTGCAGAGGAGAAGGGCAAAATAAGTGAAGGGGACTAAGCTGTACCAGCAGATTAAACTACCAGTTATAAAATAAATAAGTCACAGGGACGTCATGTATGGCAACGGGAAGGCAGTCAACAATGTTATGATGACACTGTACGGTATAGAGGATACAAAAATACTGAATCACCAGGTTGTACACAGACACTAATAATACTGGAAGTCAACGATTCTTCAATTTAAAAGAGAGAAGTGATTAAAGGTGCAGAAAGGACAACTCGATTTGTCAGAGCACAGTTCATTCAGCTATTCCTCTGGCAAGCTGTCAGGTCACACCAGCCAGGGAAACAGCGATGCCTTCACTGCACTAACTACTTACAGGCTGAATCAAAGCAGTGTTTACATTTACCAGCAAAATTAGCACTCAGAAGTCATTAAATAAAAATCCTCCCTGCATCTGGATGTCAATAATACCGTCCAAGCATCCTCTCGTGGACACACTTGTACTGTTTGATGAAACATTCACACACGGAGAAAAACCTCAAGAAGAGTTAGACTCATTCTACATACTAACAATCTCAGGTGAAATCATACAATACAGTCTACTCTTCATATCCAGCAGGTATGCAGAGACCCCTTAGACAGTTCTATCCTGTCTTCAGGAGCTCTCAATTCATTAAGTCCTTTCTGCTGCTGCTGCTGCTAAGTCACTTCAGTCGTGTCCGACTCTGTGTAACCCCATAGACGGAAGCCCATCAGGCTCCCCCATCCCTGGGATTCTCCAGGCAAGAACATTCGAGTGGGTTACTATTTCCTTCTCCAATCCGTGAAAGTGAAAAATGAAAGTGAAGTCGCTCAGTTGTGTCCAACTCTTCGCGACCCCATGGACTGCAGCCTACCAGGCTTCTCTGTCCATGGGATTTTCCAGGCAAGAGTACTGGAGTGGGGTGCCATAGCCTTCTCCATAAGTCCTTTCTGCCCCATCTCAAATCAAAGCTGGTCCTCCAGGCCCCATGCCTGCTCTCCACTGTGCACCCTCTGTGGGGCTTCTCAACACTTTCAGCCGCTCCTGGGGGTTTCTGCAGCAAGAAGGCAGCATTCCCCACGTGATGCCAAAAGTTTTACAGGAGAGAAGGGCAGCAAGTCAGTCTGCCTTCATGCTGGCCGCCAGAAAAGGCTCTTATTAAAGGGAGCACTGATGAATAGTTTTGCTTTGCCGAAGGCAAATTTACTTGGAGAGCAAAAGGAAACCTCAGTTCAACTTTTTCTTTTTAGTGAAAGTGTAATTTATGCTAAGAATTCACAAAATGCTCCTCTAAACTTTAAAATAAGCAAAATGCTATATAAATACTAGCAGTTGTAGAGAGTCCAAACACAGAATCTGTACAGCTGCCCCTCTCAATGGCACTCACAAGTACAGTCTATTTATTCTACTTTATGGATTCCAGAGCATATTAACTACATCAGTTGATTAAGAAAACAGTCTTTAAGTCTTTCTTTTTGTGGCCATGTCATTCAGTGTTCCTCTCCACTGTTTATGATGTTCTTGGCCAGATCATAACTTCCTATTAGAACCACTGTTATGGGTACATACAATGAACTTTAATAAACGATTTCATTCTACTTGGGGATTCCCTGGCAGCTCAGATGGTAAAGAATCTGCCTGCAATGTGGGAGAACCAGCTTGGATCCCTGGGTAGGGATGCAATCTAGCAAAATGTCTAAGAACCTGAAACTAACTGTCCATAAAATAATCAGTATCTCCCTTACTGAGGACGGCTCTAATAATGTGCTATCGACACTTTAGAAGTGCTTCCCATCATGTAGGCAAAACATACCCTCACCAGTCTTCTAATTGTGCTAGTTAATGGATGTTTTTACATTAGCATAGCTTTCTGCTTTGCTTGGATGTTATCCAGTAAAAAGATGAATTAAATGATAACTCCGAAACTACAGCAGCAAAATCCCTACCATAATTAAACTTTTCAGGTATAGCTCTCTGAAAGTTAAGCCAGACCAAACAAAGATTTGTCAAGTGGAACTCTGGAACCCTTCCAGCTCCTGCAGGTCAGAATCTGTTTTATCTTCAAGGCCGAAGTCACTGCAGGCTTCTTAACAAGCTCATAGGGGACACTGCTGTCATCGTTTACCTTATCTTGACAACCACTAAGGAAAGAACTAGTGATGCTCTCAGATGGGATCTCTTGTTAAAGTATAACTTTTCTTGTTCCCAGATATATTTTGTATCATGTCAGCAAAGAGGAACAACTAGGAAAACATGGTTGAAAATGTTAATCATTTTGATCCATTTTAAACAGCACTGGAATGCCAGCAAATGAACCTTTGAAGACCTTAAGATGATGTCAATTTGTCTTTAAAAGGGGAAATCAGATACCACTTCACATCCATCACGATGGTTATCATCCCCAAGCCCCAGAAAGTAGGTTTGCTTATCCCTCAAATGTGCAGTAATCCCTCTTCCTTCCACAAAGTGGTGAGGATTAAATGGATGATAATACATGTTAAAAAAAACAGTACAGTGCCAGGCATATCTTAAGCATGGAAATCGTAACATTTATTGCTTTCTCCCCAAGCCAAATTCCTAGAGAAACTTGGAGCAACACTTCCTGGGCTCTTTCTCACTGGCTTCTCAACTGGAACCTGCCCTCTGGCCATTCCTCACCATTAAAACTGCTCTGGAAGAAGCTATCATTGACCTTGTAATGGACTCTTTACTGTCCAACTCTTTGCGACCCCACAGAATGCAGCCCACCAGGCTCCTCTGTCCATGGGATTTCCCAGGCAAGAATACTAGAGCAGGTTTCCATTTCCTTCTCCAGGGGATCTTCCCTACCCAGGGATCACACCTGGGTTTCCTGCATTGCAGGAGAGGTGCAGTGAGCCACCAGGGAAGCCATGTAATCAGCTCACTCGGTGGTAATTCTTACCTCTCATCGTACTAGACCCCTCCATGGCAGCCAACTGAACACTTACCCCACCATGATTAACAGTGCAACTGGTCTTGTGCCCTCTGTTCCCCTAACTCCTCCACCCTCTTCAGGGCCCCTCAAGGGGAGATGGTAGCACCTGATACACAGAAGACATCCATCCATGACCCCTGTAACTAACATCACCCTCCGTGGGACAGAACCTTCCAACAAATGTGCCCAGGTCCCTGAACTCCTGCCCACCCCACCCCACCCCAGCTCACCCTCGATCCGCTCACAGAGCTTGTGCAGGCCCTGCAGGGGGCAGCCCTCACACAGCTGGGCTGGCGCCTTCGCTGTCTGCTGCACAGCAGCCACCGTGAAGGCCTGCTTCAAGGTCATCATGATCTCATCCACCTGATCAAAGAGGAGAGACCACAGAGAGCAGAAAGTCCATTTAAAATGATCTGGCAGAGACTTCAGGACTCTGTGGAAAAACCCAGTACTTAAGATTCTTCTGGACTGTTAGTCACAGGTTAATGGATAATAATCATTAAGAACCACTAGGATTATACATAGTCTAGAAACACTACAAATGCTCAAAGCTGTTCAAGGAGATAAGGTAAAAACCAGATGCAAATTAAATACTGAACGAAAACCAACTCTTCTGATCAGAAGTCCAAAATGACTTTTGAAAGATGCTAAAGCAGAAGGTGAAAGTGAGCAGGCCTTTAAGTATGATGAACATTGAAAATGTGCACCCAAGTCAGTCTGAAGTGTATATTAGCTGGTTATTAAATAGTCACAAAAGTATAATTAAAACCAAATAATTTGTCAGTGAAGCCATATAGTTTCGCTATGTAAAGAAATCAGTGAGGCTGACATCCCTTGTAGATGAGATTTCAAGGTAAGAAGTGCCCCTTTTCACTTACCAGAGCTTCATTTGTGCACTGAAACACATAACAGACGAAATGAAAGCCTCCACCTCCGGAAGACTCACGGCAGATGAACCCAAAGTGGTCCACATGTCTAATACCCTGTGGAAGGCAGGGACAAGAGCAAGAATGGTAAGCTGTACCCTGAGGAGGCACCACCGCCGCATGCGCAGCTGAAGACTCACACAGCACAGTTTTAAAGGACACTGTGAAATTACTGTTTTCTCAGATATTTTAAATATCTAAAAACACCTCTCAATATGAAGTTCTACTAAAATGTTACTCCTCTGACTATCCCCACAATAAGAGAAGCAGGATCTGAAAACCAGAGCTTTTATCCTCATTTTAGTAGTGAGAGGAAGTGGAGAAAAGCTGACACAGAAAAACGAGAACTTTTCTTAAGTATTAAGGAATAAGTAGATGAGAGATTAACAAAGAAACACAACTATACATATACACAAGCAAACACACATAGACACAAACACTAAAGGAAAGGATTTAAAATATTTGTACTCCTAAAATAACAAGTATATCCTGAAGTAAACTGGTAGGAAGAATGAGTCAAAAGTTAAACACACAAAGAACAGAGATACTTTCAAACATAAGTTATTAGGGCCAAAGCTGTACCACAGTTTCCTAAGAGCTCTTTTTAATAAATATTAATATGTACACTTGTTTGGAAAGTATCAGCTAAGAACCACCTTAACACAGATAAGACATCATCCATAAATATTAACCTACAGCATCTCCTAAAAGCACCAGCGTGCAGAGTGTTGACAACTTGAAGAACAGGTGATCATGTAAATTTGTAAACACCCTTTAGGAAATAATAAAACTACCATATGAAAAAGCAAATATCTAACATTACCACTTAAATAGAAATACAAGCAAATCAAGATAAAATGTCTATGGAGAATCTCACTTTCAGGTCAAATATTTTCCAATAATCGAGCAATCACTGACACATCCTGGCATTGCCATCAATGTTCTCCCACAGCAAGTTAAGCATATGCAAGAGGTTACTCCAAAAGAGAATATGATTTGGAAAAAACATTTTCTTTGTAAACGCAGGTTCTCTAGTCGATCTTATGCATGAACATCATTTTCATCTTTGGGGGAAAAATTCCCTATTGAATCATTGCATAGATCACATTATAAATCAACAATGAGAGTTTCATTATATCTTATTAATTTTGAGAAAATGAAAGTGAGAAAATGATTTCAGCCTTTTTAAAACTACCCAAATAGTAGCACATTTTTGCTAGGAAGATTCTGAGCAAAGTTGTCACAGCTCATTATAACTGACAGATTCTCCAAATCTCTCTATGAAACACACCCAGGAGATTTTCAGGAAAGAACTCAAGTAGACACTGCACTCTAAGGAAAACATCCTCAAAGGTACTCATTATCTATTATATTTTAAGGAAGAGAAATAATGATCTTGTTATCCCAAAAGTCATGAATTTTAGAAAGTAAAAATAAGTATTTTAAAAAATACATTAGTGTACATGAGTGTATATACATATGCTTATAGATACACATACACGCACATACACCTGGAAATCAAGACTGTGGACCATTACTACCAATGACTGGGGGACAAAGAAAAGGAGACCTACTTTCTCCAGTAAGTTATGGTTGCTAAAAGCAAACTTTTTAACTTCAAAGCTATATTTTGCCTTAATATACAAACGGAAATGCAAGATCACGAACCCAGGACTTAGAAAACATACATCTTGTGACCTTAGCCACTTCGGTTGAATGACAGACAGTAAAATAATTCATTAAAAAATTCAACTGCAGTTGAGCTGATAACCCATGTCCATTTACCTGAGAGCAAAAGGATATCTCCTTAAAATTTTTCTGCAACGCTATTTTTTTGGTGTCAGGACTGATGAGGTAAACTTCAGATTGACCAATCTTAAAAGACAAAGAAAGAAAGAAACTAGCTTTGCATGAACACTGAATTCAGATTTATTATACAAACTTTCTCATTTCATGACCTAGGAAAATAATCAACGGCTCAAGCTCCTGTTGAACAGTTACCATATCATGTAGAAGACCACCACTTCCAGGTCACATTCTATTCTACAGGCTTTGGGTAGGAGACAAGAGTCAGGGTGTTCACCTTCGTCAGGCAGCAGCCTTGAGGTGAAAGGACCAAATATCTCAAAGTCAGTCACAAAGCCTCAGGTTCCCACAGCTCCCCTTTGTAAGAAAGACAGGTTTCTGCATAAGTGAATCTCCAAGGATACAGGAGCTTCTCTTTTAAAACTTCCAGGACACTTTCTAATGATCAGAAAAGTCTTCTTGAATTATTGTTAAAAACCTACCATTTGTTGAGCACATACTGTGTTAGGAACTCACTCCTGCTTACCTGACTTCCTAAAAAAGTTAACAGTGTGAGCACAAACTAACACTGTCTTACAGACGAGGGTCAGCCTAACAGATCTCCGTTAGAGCAGAGGACTGTGTCCCAATAACCACATAGTTGACTGTGCAGCCTCCCTCCCTCCCTCCCCTGCTGCTCCCTGAAGCCAGGATGCTCATCTAGCTGGCCACAATGACACTTCTGCTCAGTGAAAATCACTGCCTTCAGAAAGCCCTGATTCCCCAGAAGCCCTCACAGCACCCTTTGCAGCATTTATCACAATTTTAGTGAGACAATTACTCATACAATCAGTTGTCAGTCTCTCACTGGAATCTAAATTTCACGTGGGCAGAGATCATACCTGTCCTGTTCATTGCTGTATTTCTAGCATGTTGCAAGAGACCCCGTAGATAGCATTTACGCAATAAGTACTTGAAAATAAATGCACTAAGCAGCTTTCCCAATGACACCAAGAGGTTTTGGTGGTTTTTTTTTTTTTTTTTAAATACAGATCACACATTACAACACCAGTCTGACTGCCAACATAGCACTCTTTTCAGTACATTAGGTCAACCATGAAAAGAGGAAGAAATCGGCCCTCTGACACTCCATCTCGATTTTGAACCTGTCTATCTACACAGCCAGCTTCCTCATCACTTGGCCCTGAGTTAGGCATGGAAACATGAGGTTTAAGCACATCTTGCTCTCTCCCTAGACTCTCAGTCAGCCTTAGGCCAAAAAAGAGACAGAGGAGGCTGAGAACAATCTCTTTCCCATATCGCAGAGGCCAGCTCACTAGGAAGCCAGCTGAGTCCCATCAGCTCAGACCCAGAGGACTCTTAGGACAGCAACCTCTCCAGAACAGCTGGGATCAGCCCGGAACTCAGGAGCGTCAACTGCCAGGGACAGCCTCCTGCCCATGCCTTTTCTGGCATTCGGCTCACTGTCAGTTTATCACATCATTTCTAGAAAAGAGTAAGCAGCTGGCTAAACTAATACTGTAGTTTGGGTATCAGGTTCAAATATCAGTTATCCCCAATTACCCAGGTAACAAAGTGTAAGTAGTTTTACAAATTTATAAAAATAGTAAAGAAGGGGTATTTTCCAAAAAATTTTGCTGCAATATATTACTTGAAATATGTTTAAAAACGAAACAAAACCCTTTTGGAGCCTCTTTCACACACACTGATTGATTGCTCCACATTGAAAAGATGTCTTCACCACCATGTGGGAGGCGGATGATAACCATACAGAATGTAAGATAGATTCTGTTACCCTCTGATGATGCCCAAGGCTAATGGGGACTAAAGAAGGATTCTATCCTGACCAAAGAATTATTCAGAATAAAAATATATGGATTCACACATAAATCCAAAAGCAGTTCACAGATAATCTTTGTTCGACTTAGCAGATATTCTTTTGAACACACAGACCAGACTGGGGATGTGCAGGAGGCTTGATAATATTTTACCGTGAAGAGCATAGTTCGATTTTCCTCAATATCTGTCGGCTGCACAATATTGTGTCCACTAATCAGGTGGTTCTCGATGTCGCTCTCCTCAAAAGAGCTGAAGAAACTACTACTCCGCAGGCCTGCATCCTGAAATTCCTTTCGGAAGGCCAAGGAGCGCAGCCCGGGCTGCGAGAAGGACTTGCGCATCGGCCGCGGGCCTCGCTCCCCATCCCCTGGTGGCTGCAGTGCAGACCGGAGCTGATCCGAGGAGAAGCCACCGCTCACGTGACTGAAGCCTTCGATGCACTCATCGATCAGGGCGGGTGGGGCCTTCCTGTGCGCCACGGCCACGCGGCCGCAGAACAGCACCTCGAACTTCTTGGCAAATGTGTCATCGAACTCCGAAGGGCAGCGGAGCTCCTCCTGGCGGGCGATCTTCCCAGCCTGCCGGATGGAACTGATGATCTCAGGCACCTGCGGGGGAAAGGAAGGAATGTCATTTGGAACCTGCTGTGGTTGGGCTTCCCTGGTAGTTCAGCTGGAAAAGAATCCACCTGTAATGCAGGAGACCCGGTTCGATCCCTGGATTGGGAAGATGCCCTGGAGAAGGGAATGGCTACCCACTCCAGTATTCTTGCCTGGAGAATCATGGACAGAGGACCCTGGCAGGCTACACACATACGTGGGGTAGCAAAGAGTCGGACAGGACTGAGTGACTAAGCCCAGCACAGCACAGGGGCTGGGACACACAAGGGCCCGCATCCACAGGAGCCACGTCATGCTGCCCACATCCATACACTGCATATTTCATCACACGGGGCCAAAGGAGAAGCCCACAGAGTTTCGGACCAGGAGAGGGAAAGGCACAACTTTCACAGAAGGGAGAAGGAGAGCAGTATTTATTAAGCATCCATTCCATGCTGGGGATATACTAGGGGATTCGTGTGCCTGCAAGCTTAAGTAATAAGTCCACAGACACAGCAAGTTAAATCCAGGTCCCCCCACTCCAGAGCCAAAGGTCTTCTCTGAGAAGCTGTCACTCTCCCTTCGAAAGGTCTGCCACCAAAACAGTATGCAGTTGTTCTAGATTTCTTGGCAGGACATCCTGGCAGTGCTGAAATAAATGACAGGATGAGGATAACAAGACTGAAATCACCTTACACAACCTTCCTTCTAATCGCAACATCATTATTTTCTCTAATGACAACTGACAATTTATTCCTCAGTTTTATATTCCCTAAGAGTTGGACAGTATTGACTACACAGCCAGGAGGTTTTAATCAGGGAATAAGCAATCCGTGACAGCCTCGTTATCAAGGCAACACACTGCGGCTTCCTTCCACTGAACTTCTGAAGCCTCTGGTTCTAATGTAGTCATGATCAAGAGAATGAACAAAAGAGTCTCGTGCACTATTGTCAGCCCAACTGCTGTACCCTCTCATCATTAGCTTCTGACGAGATCCTTCAAAGAAGCCACAGAAAGAGACCAGTCCGCCACAGAAGGAACAAGCACGTGTCCAATCATCTGGAAGACATGCAGCCCCGGCACTAACACAAGACAGGCGTGAACGCAGTTTCATAAGGAAGGGCCTCGCTTTTGATATGACCTATTAGATAACACCCAAAGCCATTTTTTCCCTTTTCTCTTTCTAAGAAAATCCAATCGAACACCCAATACCCACAGGCCCACTGTCTTTTTAAAAACATTACAGAAGGAAAAGAAAACCAAACCCTTTTCAATTTAGGTCAAAGATCAATATATACAGTAAAGGGAGGTGGTTTCAGTAGACCTGAAAAAACTTATAATCTGTGTTCATAACATAATCCCCAAAGACCCAACTCAAAAGACTTTTCTCTGTGACTTCATATCATGCACACCTTAAAGACAATCTCTGCTGAAAAGATTAAGATATATCCTTTCAAGGTACTTTATCATACAAAAAGTCAAAACATCTTTAGATATATTTTATATGTAAAAAAATTAATTCCTGAAGCAAAGGCCTCAATGACACTGAGGAAGCCAGAATTTCAACATCAAGCATCCACAAGCACTGAGTATTGCACAGCTTGGGCTGTGGCTCATTCCTCTACATACAGATAATTACACATCTTGCAAAAGCCTAAAAGTTATTCATAAATATAAAAGACAGGACAGAAAGAAGAAAGAAGTAGAAAGTCTAGATTTCATTCACACGTTTGCCAAACAGTCACAACAGGACCTTGGCAAAAACAGCCTCAGTTTTTCTCTCTTAAGGGGAAAAAAAATTCTTAAAAGATTTTTCAGGTAAAAGTTGTTTTTTTGAGCATAAAGAATAATGACTTTTTCAAAAAAGAAAAACAGTTCATGCAAATAAAAGATGCTTTTCTAAGCAAATGGGTAAAATTATTTTTCAGGAGTCATGTGAATCTTCCTAATGACTAACCCCGCTCTCTGAACACGAAACTGAAAGTGTACTCAGTCTTTTGAGGCTTCTTACAAATACTCGACATTTCTGTATGCTGGGTCTTCCTACTGCATCTGAAGTGAGTAATGGTGTCTTTCATTCCATATCAAAGGGGAGAGAAAATGTGTGAAGTCATAGGAATTTATGGTGACTCGGTAATAAAGTACAAACACAAGTAAGACACGAATTAGAGACCTTGCTTTTTCTCTTCACAATGTCAGAAGAGGCTAAAGAGTACATGGGTCCTAGGCAGACAGAGTTGTGCTGGGGTCCTTTTCCCAGCCATCAATCTTTTTCCTATCCTTTAATCAGAATCTTCAAAAGATAATGCTTTAGTCAAAAACCAGTGCCTCCCTCCCCCTAAGCTGGTAAGCTGTGTGAATATGGGTGTAAAGGAGATAACTGGGCTTAGAAAAAATCTCAGGGATCCTGACAAGAATATAACAATTTCAAAATATTTGAAGGCATATTACCAAACACCCTTTCAACAATAAAGTGTAAATAGTTTAAAATCCAACATTTTAAAAACATTTATGTAAGTCATTCAAGTATACTAAGAGACTAAATAAAAAATGGGCTCCGCTTATGTCTGGAGTGAAGTGAAGTGAAAGTCAGTCTCCGATTCTTTGTGACCCCATGGACTATATAGTCCTTGGAATTCTCTAGGCCAGAATACTGGAGTGGGCAGCTTTTCCCTTCTCCAGGGTATCTTCCCAAACCAGGGATCAAACCCAGGTGTCTTGCATTGCAGGCAGATTCTTTACCAGCTGAGCCACAAGGGAAGCCCCCATTTATGTCTAATTTTGCAAAACCTTTGATAAATAAGTTCTCTTTATCAGAACAGACCTGGGTACTGCTTTTTGAAAAATGAAGGCCTATGACAAACCAACAGCTAACATCATACGCAACAGTGAAAAGCTCAAAGTATTCACTCTAAGATCAGGAACAAGATAAGGATACCCACTCTCACTACTTTCATTCAACAGAGTTTTAGAAGTCCTAGCCAAAGCAAGCAAAGAAAAAGAAGATAAAAACGAATCCAATCTGGAAAAGAAGAAAACTGTCACTGTTTGCAGATGAAATAATACCATACACAGAAAATCCTGAAGATGCTACTGGAAAACTACTAGAGCTCATTAATGCTCTAGTAGAAATCCGTAAAGTTTCAGGTTACAAAGTTAATACACAGAAATCTGTTGCATCTCTATACACTAACAATGAAATATCAGAGAAAGAAATTAAAGAAACAATTCCATTTACCACTGAATCAAAAAAAAACCATACTGAGAAATAAACATACCTACGGTGGCAAAAACCTGTACTCCATAAACTTTAAGACACTGATGAAAGAAACTGAAGACAATGCAGAAAGGTGGAAAGACATACTGTTACTGGACTGGAAGAATCAATATAGTTAAAATGATTATACGATCCAAGGCAATCTACAGATGCAATTCAATCCCTATCAAACTACTAATGACATTTTTCACAGAAGTAGAATAATTACACATATAATCATATTAATACATATATATATATAATGGAATACCACTCAGCCATAAAAACGAATGAAAGTTTACTATTTGCAATAACATGGATGGCCTTGGAGGGCCTTATGCTAAGTGAAAGAAAACAGAGAAATCACATATATGTGTGTGATATCAATTTTATCTGAAGTTTAATAAAATGGGGATTCCCTGGTGACTCAGTTGGTAAAGAATCCTGCAATGCAGGAGACCCGGTTCAGTCCCTGGGTGGGGAAGATCCCCTGGAGGAGGGAATGGCAACCCCCTACAGTGTTCTTGCCTGAAGAATCCCACGGACAGAGGAGTCTGGCAGGCTGTGTCCACGGGGTTGCAAGAGTCAGACACGACTGAGCACACACACACAAAATACAACACACTAGTAAATATTTTAAAAAAAAAAAAAAAGTAGATCCACAAAAATAGAGAACAAACTAGCAGTTACCAGTGAGGAGTGGGGAAAGGAGTAATAAAGGTAGGAGAAAATGGGTGTAAGATGGACTCAAGAATGTACTGTACAACACAGGGAATATAGCCTACATTTTGTAATAACTGTAAATGGAAAGTAGTCTTTTAAAATTGCATATTTTTTTTAAAAAAATGAAGGCGTCATGTCCATTTATGATGAAATCCTGAATTCTCTATTCTTTATAACTCTCCTGGACTCGCCTACACTATTAGTTGTAACATAAGGGAAGTGGGTCATTTATTTCATTTTATTTCCAAATGTCATCCTAGGTTTAACTGGATGCCAAGAGGAAGGGATTCAGAAGTGTGAGATGAACACAAGATAGCCCTGCCTGAGAAGGGAGTGGGGCCTGGAGGAAGGTTTGGTTAGAATCTTTACAGTAACTGAGATGGGGTCTGCTGGGAACCTGAACTAAGCAGCAAGCACTGCAAGAGAAAAACAGGCTGCAGGAAAGATTCTGGAAGACAGGCTCACAAGACCTGGTGACTCCCTGGATGGGGGAGTTGGGGACATGGGAGACTGCATGGGACTCACAGATGCTCTGGCTTAGGCTTCTTAGTTAGGGAATACAAAAGCAGCAGGTCTGGGGAGAGATTACAGTGAGCTCCCCTCCTGTCCATGTTGAGTACAACCAGAAGGACTTGAAAGTAAATACATATGGTGGGCACCTGGATAAGCCAGCCTGCATTCCAACACAGGAGATCTCAACTGGACATCAACAGCCCTTGTATACAGATGGGAGGTGGCTGATGCCCTGGCAACAGAAAAAGGGAAAGTAAAGGAAGTGAGCTAAGATGGGACGTTAGGATACACCAACATTTCAGGTATAAAGAAACTGAAGGATCACGGCAGAGAAGCAGGAGGGCAGGCAAGCAGGAAGATGCCAGAGGTGACGAGGGAAACAAGCACTCCTTCTTGGGGTGTGGGGTGGGGGCGCTGAGTGAGAATAAACAGAGGGTCTGCTGGAGTTGGCAGCTTTTGTAAAACCTAAAGCAGGGATGCCCACAATGACCCTTCAAAACAAGCAAGCAATGGAAAAATGTCTCAAGGTGAAACTTTTAGTCTATGAAAACATACACTTCAAGTTACAATATTTACTGCAAACACACAGACACTTTAAGGGCAAATACGCTGAGGTCAGTAGTGTTTATTCCCACTGATATGATCTGGGTATTTTTAATAAAAATCTTTTTTTAGTCACAGCAATAATATCTACGTCATTTCTGACTGCAGATAAAGTAAATCAAAAGTAATGGCAGCAAAAACAAGAATCTGAAAAGCATTTCGCCAAGATAAATTCATAAGGATTTCAGATTTGCTTTTAACAATGGGCATCGTAATAAAAATGTTAACTGAAATGAATTGCCAATAATGAAGAAACAAATTCTGTTTTAAACATATAAAATTTTATTGAACTACTCTTCTGTCAACCTATTTGAGTTTATGCTAAAGGTCGTTTTTACGTCTGTACTTCTTTCACAGCCAAGATAAGTTTCTTTTGAATTCACATACTAATAAATGCATAGTACAATATATAGTTTCTGTAGCAGGCTTGTGGATATTGTTTTATAACTAGTCAGAAAATGATAATCTAAGATAATTAAAATATTCATTTCTGCAAATAAAATCCTTATTTAAACCTTTGGGTCAAATTTCTTTTTAAAGATTTGAGGATTTTAAAGGATTATAAACACATTGCAAGTGTAATTTTATTCACAAGGACTTAGGAAAGAGCCCTTGAAACATTATTCAGGATGAAAAGCCATTTTACTGAACATTTATACTTGTGATTTTATGCCAACTAGTAATAAATAAAATATTAAAAACCGTGTTTTGCCCATTGGATGAAATGTTCCCTCACTGCTGCTGCTGCTGCGTCGCTTCAGTCGTGTCCGACTCTGTGCGACCCCATAGACGGCAGCCCACCAGGCTCCCCCGTCCCTGGGATTCTCCAGGCAAGAACACTGGAGTGGGGTGCCATTTCCTACTACAAGGAGTTAAAATGAGCACTTTGAATAGAAAACAATCATTTCAGGTAATTATTTCCCAGAAGAAACAGATTTGTTTTATTTTCCTTGGTAATAAGTGGTTATTTGGATTTGTTGGTCATAAACAAGTATATAGGGAAAGAAAATGCAATTAAACCATGTCTCCATGTACTCCATCTTATCTGCCTTGAATTTCATACAAAACACTTAAGAAAACATCTTCTTACTAGTGCTCGATACTTCGATTATTTAAAGAGGATACGACTGCTGTCTGATATTCTTGACATGACACGTCAACAGTTTGGCCTGTGGAGACTAGATTCGAAATAAAGATGTGAATACACCGCATACAGTGAAGACGACGAGCCTGCTCCTGACCTGAGCAGAGGTTCAAGGGCAGAGAGAAGAGACCTGTGGGAATGTGTAGCTTCCAACGTGCCCTGCAGAAGCCTGGTCCCCAGGAGAGGTCTGGCGCGGCTCCTCCCAGGGAACCGATGCCCCTGCTCCTGCTGTGAGCTTTCAGTTAGCCAAAGGTCAGATGAATGCGCTACATCTTCTTGACAGAGAGATCAGATGTGCTGTGATCTGGCTGGGGACGCACCTGGCATCTCAAAAACGCTGATGACCGCTGGTCCCTAACGCAGCCCTCACACCCTGGGTCAGGACTGCCTCATCTGTCTAGTCTCTGGTTAAAACAGAAGTAGTAGCATTCAGCCGCCCTGGTTCTAATATGACAAACTGGATAAACTCTCTTCTTCGTAGCTTTTAAACCTCATGGAATGATCAGTGCAAACACAAAACCCAGCATCATACTATGAAACAAATCATTTGAAAGGTTCCCTACAACCTTCTGGCTAAACCAGCACTTTTCTACAAACATTTAAAACAATGAGAATAAAATCCAACTTAGGAAGTGACTGGGGCTTCCCTGGTGGCTCAGAGGTTAAAGCGTCTGCCTGGAATGTGGGAGACCTGGGTTTGATCCCTGGGTCGGGAAGATCCCCTGGAGAAGGGAATGGCAACCCACTCCAGTACTCTTGCCTGGAGAATCCCATGGAGGGAGCAGCCTGGTAGGCTACAGTCCATGGGGTCACAAAGAGTTGGACACGACTGAGCAACTTCACTTCATTTAGGAAGTGACTTAATAGCTGCAGGAGCTAAAACAAGAAGGTGGGAGAAGATATCTCTGTAAGAGTATGAAATTGCCTTGTAAGTTTTCTAAAACAGTTTTTTAAAGCTAAGACCTTTTGAATGGTCAGCATAAACACTGACAGAAGTAAAGATCAACCTGGGAACATAAGTCCTCAAACTCTAAACCTTTTCATTTAATGCACTGATTTGTAACTCAAATGCACACTAGAGAGGCAGATAAACTTTTAAAACGAGTGACTTTTATCTAGTTTTCATCAGTCTAGAGACAGCAGTCTGGAGATGGGGCCCTGGTACCTGCGGTTTTCAGAAACATCTAAGAGCTCTTGGGCAGAATTCCAGATTTACCACCTGTCCTCTATCATCCTGAAGGTAAGGAAGACGCTCCTCATCCTGCCCACTACATCATCACACCCAAAATCCATGGGATTCTTAAGAACCTAGGCAAACTGTGAACAGCAGTGAAGCAGCCCAACTCACAGATCCAGACCCTGCTTACAGCAGAGATGAACTAGTGAACTCAGAAACACAAAACTCATCCCACAGATACCTGGCAAGTTATGTATACCATTTAAGGGCAAATTTGACTTGCCAATAAATTCACTGTATTTCGGAAGTCCCAAGCTATTAAACACAGGAGAGCAAGTACCTTGTAAAAAACACTGTATTTTTGACCAAATCTTAGAGACATCAAAATAACGTCTCCAAGATTAAGAAACAATCACAAATATAACGAACCAGCAGTTTATCATAGCAATCATCCTGTATTAGTTCTGCATGTTACATGATCTTTGAAAAAGGACTCTAGGGTCCCTTTTCTACAAAACAGGGGAACTAAAACATGTAAATATGCTACAAGTAACTATTTTTTTAAAAGTGCTGTTTCCTTCTCCAGGACATACGCCATAATTGGTTTCAATAAATGATGCCCTGCATGTAAATAAATGGAGTTAGAACAACACCCTAACACCATGCACAAAAAAAAAACTCAAAATGGCTTAAAGACTTAAACATAAAACATGATACCATAAGACTCCTAGAAGACAGCACAGGCAACACATTTTCTGACATAAATTGTATCAATGTTTTTATTAATTAGGTCAGTCTCCCAAGGCAATAGGAATAAAAACAAAAACAAACAAATGGGACCTAATCAAACTCACAAGCTTTTGTACAGCAAAAGAAACCATTAAAAAAAAAAAAGACAACCAATGGAATGGGAGAAAATACTTACAAATGATGCAACAGACAAAGGCTTAATCTCCAAAATATACAAATAGCTCATAACAACTCAACAATAAAAAAACAACTCACTCAAAGAATGGGCAGAAGACCTTAACAGACATTTCTCCAAAGAAGGCATACAGGTGGCCAGGAAGCACATGAAAAGATGCTCAACATCACTAATTATTAGAGAAATGCAAATCAGAACTACAATGAGGTACCACCTCACACCAGTCAGAATCACTATCATTAAAAAGTCTACAAATAACAAATGCTGGAGAGGGTGTGGAGGAAAGGGAACCCACCTACACTGTTGGTGGGAATGTAAATTGGTGTAGTCACTATGGAGAACGGTATGGAGGTTCCTCAAAAAACTAAACATAGAGCCACCATACGATCCAGCAATCCCACTCCTTGGAATATACCTGGACAAAACTCTAATTCAAAAAGATACATGCACCCCTATGTTCATAGCAGCACTCTCCACAATGGCCAAGACATGGGAACAAGCTAAGTGTCCATCAACAGATGAGTGGATACAGAAGATGCGGTACATACATACAAAAAAGAACGAAATAACGCCATCTGCAGAAGCAAGGAATAACCAGAAACTACCGCACTAAGTGAAGTCAGGCAGAAAGGGAAAGACAAACACCATATGATACCACTTACACGCGGAATTTGAAACATGGCACAAACGAACCTGTCTATAAAACAGAAACAGACTCAGACACAGGGAACAGACTTGTGGCTGCTGAGCGGGGAGGGAGAGAGAGGGACTGGGAGTTTGGGGGCTGGTAGATGCGAACTATTACATTTAGAATGGATAAACAACTAAAATCCTAACGTATAACACAAGGAACTATATTCAATATCCTGCGATAAATCATGATGGAAAAGAAAATGAAAAAACAATGTATATATGTATCTAACTGAGTCATTTTGCTATACAACAGAGACTGGCACGGCACTGTAAATCAACTCTACCTTAACAGGAAAAAATATGCCCTTTTGAAATTATCACTGAGAAGAGCTCTTCAATAAAGTACTATTTGGTCACATAGAATGCATTTATAAACAGAACAATGAAACCAGCTAGAGCACTGGGCACCAATACTGCTTTGTTTCTACCTAAAGTCATTCAGTACCAAACATTAAACTCATTAAAATTGATTTTCAAGCTAATGAGTGCCCATGTGTTATCTTTTCATGTCCAAATCAATAATCTTAGAGGAAAGGAGACTATGGACCTTCTGTTAAGTGACAGACACATGAGTGCTTTTCACTGTTCTCCTTTGTTTCTCAAAAGTCCTTGAAAATCTCAGAGCAGTTAAGACGCTAGTGGCCCGCAGTATGAAAATAAACAAGCTGTTGTCTATGCAATAACAGGGATAAATACAAACGCCACACTGAGTGAAAGCAACAGGTATAAAAGAATCACATAGTACAATTCCATTTTTGCCAAATTTCAAAAACAGGAAAAACTAAACTATGACAAATAGGAAGCAGAAGAGGGATTATCTCTGGAGGAGGGAGAACTCTGAGGGGGCTGTGACGGGGCCTTCTGGGCTATTGTTTATTGATCTATTTGCCAGCCATGTAAGATTATTCAAACTATAAAATCACTGAGCATATGATTTATATATAATTTTATTTGCTACACTTCAATGAAAATGCCAAAAAGAAGAATTTTTGCAGGCATGATTCAATAGAATTGAGAAGCGGACAGTGGCTCAGATGGTAAAGAATCTGACTGCAATGCAGAAGACCCAGGTTCGATCCCTGGGTCAGGAAGATCCCCTGTAGAAGGAAATGGCAACCCAATCAGTATTCCTGCCTGGAGAATTCCATGGACAGAAGAGCCTGTAGAGCTTCAGTCCACGGGGTGGCAGAGTCAGATATGACTTTCACTTTCACTTTTCACTTTCGCAACTAACACTTTCAACAACTAGCCCAGTGTTACCCAGCTAATAAGGAGAGGAGCCAGATGGAATCAACCGGATGCTAGACACATCCTCTTGCTACCATACCAAGCTTTCACGCTCAAGTCACACAGACACCCTAAGTCCCTGGGGGGTGGGGAATCGGGGGGGGGGGAGCAGTTGGGTTCACAAGTTCTTTGCTTTGGTTTGGGAGTTGGGGGCTTTGTTTTGGTCTTACATGGAATCCATCCCCCTTGTTTCTAATAATAATCAGTACCTCATCTCACTCCCATTCCAGCAGTTTGGTAGGACACACAGGCCTACCTAAACCACAGTTCATGAGTGGACTGGCAACCCCACACCAAGCTGACCAGCACACTACTAATGACTCCACGCCCCACCCCCAACACCCCCACCAGCCCTGTAATCAGTTCAGGGTTGGGTGCTTAACTCCATTCCAGACTAATGACTCCTAGACTTGAGGTGGTTTTTGGAATTGACCGGGGGCGAGGAGGGGGGGACATGCTATTGCTTTAGACAGTGATTTTCAAACAGGGGCCAATTCTGCCCCAGTGCTCGTCACCCAGGGGCTATTCGGCAATGCGTGGGGACATATCTGGTTGTTACAAATGGAGGGGGAGCAATACTACTGATACTGGATGGTCGAGGCCAGGGACGCTGTGCACATCCTACAATGCACAGAGCAGGTTCCCCCGCAAAGAATTACCTGGCCCAAAATGTCAGCAGCGCCAAGACTGAGAAACCTTGCTTTTGGACTTAGTTCCATGGGTGTAAGCCTGGAACTGCAGGTGCCATCACACATAAATGCATGCCAGAGAGTCCCACAGGAAGTGGAACAAAGAAAGACAGGAAGGGAGAGAACAGAAGCAAGAGGGTGAAAATGATGGCTGAGGGCCTGGATCCAGCTATCCCGAAGTCTTATCAATCTCATTCTTATATCAATAGATTTTTTGATAATCCCATTTTATACTGTCTGTCACTTGCAACAGAGAGTCCTATTCACACTCCCAATATGTATAAAGTCCCAGTCTCTCAATCATCTCTGACTCTTTATGACCCCATGGACTGCCATGGAATTCTTCAGGCAATACTGGCTGCCTTTTCCTTTTCCAGGGGATCTTCCCAACCCAGGGGTCAAACCCGGGTTTTCCACATTGCAGACAGATTCTCTACCTTCTGAGCCACCAGGGAAGCCCTAACCTTATGCCAAATTCTATGGGGAATACAAAGATAGGAACACATGAATCTCCTTCAGGGAACCTACAATCTAATCCAAGAAAATAAACAAGTATGAAAGTAACTAAACAACAGGGAACACCAATCACGACAGGAGCAGTAGTGCTACAGAGGCCACGAAGATAGGGAAATACAAACTCAGTATGGAGTACATTTCAAATAAATTATTACGAGCAAACAGGATGATTTATATATTCACCAAATTCNGAAAATAAACAAGTATGAAAGTAACTAAACAACAGGGAACACCAATCACGACAGGAGCAGTAGTGCTACAGAGGCCACGAAGATAGGGAAATACAAACTCAGTATGGAGTACATTTCAAATAAATTATTACGAGCAAACAGGATGATTTATATATTCACCAAATTCTACCCTTCTTAGAATGAAACCACTTACCAAAGACCCTCAGGGAGTCCAAACTGGCTCAATTTTTTTCCCTATAAAAAAAGTGAATATATAAAATTTTAGATCACATCAAAAACTGTTGAGAAAGAGCCAAAGTAAAACTCTTATCTGAATGACTTGTTTACACATTATTGCTCTACCCACTTATCTCCCTGCTATGAAAGATGAGAAAGGACTCACAAGTAATTCAAAAGAATGAAGAAACTGGACCACAACACATGGGTTATTTGCAAAGTAGCTACACAATGCCTCGTACGCAGGTCTAAAAGCTTCACTCAAAGTTTACTCTGCTTCTCTCGAAAGGTCATCTCCCCCTTGCACCAGGCTGGGAGTGGGACTGCTGCCCACCCTGGGTGACTGGGGCATTGGAGCATCACGCGGCCTGCCCTCTCTTCAGAATACACAGCCTCCTTCACTGGCCAGTAACACAACCACCTCAATGAAAAACAGAGCAAAGGAATCTCCTGGGCTTCAGCAAGATCTCTACGGGCAGGACTTAATTTCTCAGGCAAAAGACTGGTTCCCTCCCCCAAAGGAAAAGAATGAGCAAAGGAGAACGCCCTGTGCCCAGTACAGGGCTCTGAACCACAGCAACAAGCAGCAGCTGTTCCCACAGAGGCTGTGTTTGTGTCTCAGAACATGGGCAACCCAGGGTGAGCCTAAGAACATCCACACGCATACAAAGGCCAGGGCGGGGCTGCTCCCCACCTGAGCACACGGTCTCACCCTGCTAATCAAATCAGGGCTCACTTCCGTGTAATGGGTGACAGCCCAGGCTGTGGATAACCAGCCCTGGAGACCGTCTTACAGTCTCACGCTGTGCTTAAGACAAACTGAATAGAGGCAGTTTATCAGGATCAAGGCAGCTAGAGGAAAATGCAGGCTTTTCTCTCAAATTCTTCCCCTCCCTCTCCATCCCCCTAGTCTAAGAGGAAGATAAACACGTGTTTTTCCCTCTAGGGTGCATCCTTCATATGTACCCTCTGTTCTCGGAGTCCCTGGGGCCTCCACTCCAGGCAGCACCAGCCCAAGCGCCGCCATGACTAAGACACTGCAGGCTGACAGCTGCTGGGCAGAAGGGACAGAAAAGAGGGACACCTAACCCTGCCCCTGACTACCTTCCAAGGCCAAGGTCAGGGCCTTCCTCCTGGGTCTGAGCCAGGAGCAAGCCGGCCTGCAGCAGCTTGCCTCAATAGGAAAGGGCCAACCTCCAGAACCAAGAAGCAGCAAGTACTAACTGTCTTCCCACTTTTCAATAATTCAGCCTCCTCCTAAAACACAGCAGCAGAATGTATTCTTTAGTCATCTTTCATTGCCAATAACAAGCTTAATAAATATCCACATAAAAGAAAAATACAGAAAAAGTTAAAATTGCCTATAATCCCAAGCCCAGAAATGTCACAGTCAACATTTTTTTCTTAGCTGTGGTTTCTTGCATACACTAAATGGTCATTTCCTTTACTTAAATTAAAAAAAAAAAAGGAAGGGTGTGGATCACAGTGTTCTGCATTTATCATCATGGGCATACGGTCAACCCATTCTAGAACCATCTCCCTCCCCAACACAGGATCAATTTCATGCACTGCAAACACTACACAATGGAAATAACAACAACAAATAATAATAATAATCTCTTCAGGATCCAATTTCAATTAATCTCACACTAGCTATCATGAACTCTGCCCCATCAGAAGCTATTCTGGCAAATGTGCAATGAGCATCCCCAACTTTGCAACCACTGCCGAGACCCCTAGTTGTGTCAAGAGCATGAAGTGTTGGTGTACATATGGGGAGAGGCGGGAAGGTAATCAGGAGAGACGAGAATGAACCCAGTATTGCTTTTTAAGTCAGAGAGAAACATTTCATTCAGAGGAAGAAAGAGGAGATAGCATATCTGGGAGCAAAACAGAAACAGAATAACCTTCAAAAAGGTAGACAAGGTCACCCTAAGGCCTGCCCCAGCTGAAGCCACGAATCTACTGCAGTGACAGATCCTGCAGGCAATTCTGGAATGGGAATGCCAAAATAAGCTCCAAGCTCTTGCCAGTGAGCAAGACATCCAACTTCTTAGAACTCAGCATCCTACCTTGCAGGCTGTTTTGAGGAGAAAATTAAACAATGTGAAAGTTGTTAGTGCAGCACCTATCACACGTTAGCTTCCAACAAATGCCATCTGTGACCTTCACATTTGCCAAGTAATGAAAAGGTCAACTCTCAATTAAAGTAACAGCAACTGCAGGCAATGAGCTTGCTATTATTCCAACTGCCTTTCAGTACAGAACTGGTAATAAATGACAAAAATTTATTGTGTATTAGCTAGCCACAAATAATGCCAATCACATTTTTTGGAAATGTGACCGAATTTCCAAACATCCCACAGGCAAGAGAACTCTCCCCCATCACACCCCACTCCCAACTTGCCAGCAATCCCAAATACCTAAGAATAGCAAAGCACTGATTCAAACGGAGCTGGGGAAGGACATCCCCTTCTCCTTCCTTCTGCCAGCACTGAGGTGTCACAAGGCCCACAGGAACAGAGTGAAAACCACTATCTTACAAAACTACCTATGTCTGAGAGTGGCAGGCAGTTCCGTAGCACATTCAGGACAGCCCTATAAACTTCAGAGCATAAAACACCGAAACGCTTGAATGACAGCTCTAAGAGAGCGGAATTATTGTCTATTTTGCTCACTGTTTTAGCCTGAAGTGTCTAGGACAGTGCCAGGCACAGAGCAAGTATTCTGTAAGTTTGCTCAATGTATGAGTGACTGCAATTGAAAATGAAAATTTAGTGATTTCAAGGTTTTTAAGTGACAAGAAATATCTCAAGGAGACCTTAGAAGAGAAACCATGATAAACCTGTAGGATCCCCAACACAATGCCTGTGCATAGTATGCGTGCAACAAATATTTGCAGAAGGAATGAATGCTGTAAAAATAGCAAACCAGAAAGAGAATAAATCCTTTTGGATTAAAACATTTTTCTAGACAGCTGAGGGCTGCCCCTTTAAGTGCCTAAGCTATTTTTATTTTAACCATTTTTGGATAGGAATCATTTACTGTATTTCTTCAAAGGCGATAGAGAATGTACTTTAACACTTTCTTTTTTGTGGTGAGCATATATTACAACGACCACAAGAGCTACTAAGGCTGTGAAAAGCTCCGTGCTAGTATGGCGTGGGGCAACAGACAAGGCTGTGGGAATGAGAGACGGTATCTCAGCTTTTAATTACATACCCCACCTTCCCACCAGTCCTCCCAAAACAGATGCTGGCATGCTCTGAAATGCACCCCAGGAACCGAAGAAGAAGCTCCTAAACTCATTGTGCCACAGATGCCCTCTGACAAAATCCGACACACCCTTCTCAGAGTAAGATTTTTAAATGTCATAAAACACAACGCAAGACAATACAAAAGAATTACACCAAAAGGGAATTATCCAAATAATTACGATATAGCATTATGTGCTTCTCACCATACTTAACTAGGTCCAGTGGCCAATCGTATAACTACTGTAATTCAAAGTAATGATGAACATATTCAGTATTTTTGAAAAATATGTAACAACTTTAATACAATATGAAAATAACTGATTGGTGTTACTGTCATAGAAGTTGCCAGTGCTAATGAGAGGCGGGAGGGTGAGAACTCATAACTGAAGATGTTAAACTGCAGTTAGAGATTAGTGGAAACAAAGGGGAATTTTTCTTCTGTCCAAGCTCATGAACTTCCCCCCACCCCCAACTTCCATCCTCCGATTTCAGGATAAGGATCCTTGGACTAAATGAAGCAGGTGGGGTTGGGGACAGGACCAGCTACAGTTAAACATAAGATCACCACCAGCCATCTCTCTTGGGACCATGTTGTGAATATACTGTATATATGAATAATAAAACAAAGCCATTGCACCATTCCAGTGCAAATGTAAGTCTAGCTGTAAATGGGAAAGCTACACCAGAAGCCAAAATCATCCAAGTCTACAAAGGGAAATTACAATGTTAAAATGCAGTCAAGAAGGGAAGCAAAGTCTAAATGGGCTAAAACTCAAGTGTCCATTAGATAGAGTTATGGAATTAATTTCTACTTAATGCAAATGCTTCACCAATATAAAAACATTAAAACTCTTTTCAAATGTTACAAAGACTCAATTTTAGTTTGATGTGATATACTGCCTAGCTAGTCCTTGATTATGACAATTTAGTCTAATATACAAACAGACGAAAATAATTTTTTACGTCAGCTTCAAGTTATCTCTGCCAATGGGAGAGTAGAAAAATATGACAAATATCTTTAAATCCTTATTTCAAGAAACTGTCATTTAGACTGCAGCTCACACTTGACACTGCAAGCAAGCAGGGGAGGCTTTACTCTAGAATGTTCTTCCATCAACTCTCTACTGGCATCTGCTGATCTTCCAGGCCCAGTTCAACCACCTCCACTTCCACAGGCCTGGCCCCTGGTATACAGGTCACAGCCCTAACACTTTGGGCTGGGAACAGGATGCTGTTTGGTTCATTTCTGTGGGCCCTGCAGGCCCGTATCAGTGTTTACTAAATACACAGACTTTAAAGTAAGAGGCAAATGAACAGCTTTTTTCTGTTTTTCCACCTTAAAGTATAAAGTATATAATGTAACCTAATAAACCTCAATTCAAATATGTGCATATTCAGTCACTCATTCATGTCTAACTATTTGTGACCCTAAGGACTGTAGTCCACCACGCTCCTCCATCCATGGGATTCTCCAGGCAGGAATACTGGAGTGAGCTGCCATTACCTCCTCCAGGGGATCGTCCCAATCCAGAGACTGAACCCATGTCTCTTGCATCTCCTGTACTGGCAGGCAAGTTCTTTACCACTGAATCCCCTGGGAATCCCCCCAATTTAAATATATTTACTTGAAAATACACCAAAGTCAGGCAAGAAACCTATAGGTTAAAATGAAAGACACAAACAACAAAATGACTGTTTTCAAATCTTACCCAATATCTCGTAGAGAAAGTGTGACACCAACATTTTATATAATCACACAAACACTGCCGAGGGAAAAGCTGAACTTGAGACCTTCACTGGATCGAGCAGTTTAACATCGTACTTATGGAAGCTTTACACAGATTCTCTCACTGAATCTTCACACCAACCCTCTGAGGAAAACCCCACTATTTACATTTTACAGAAGCACAGACTCTTCTGGATAAGTGCTGGGCACTGGGGCTGTCAATGAATGTGACTGTCTAAGTGGGGCCAGAAATGCAGTACTTTTTAGGAAACCAGGAGCTGGAGGCCATGGAAGTTGCACCGACCTCAGCTCCCTGGGAGGGGAAGGGAGGACCAGAGGAGAGAAGCCTCCAAGGAACCGAGGTGGGTAAGAAGAGGCACGGAGGGAGCTCTCCTGCTCAGCTCACACCTGGAGAATGAACAGGTGAGGCTGAGCCAGCAGTTTCCAACAGATCATGGGGCTGCTGTGGACAGAATGGGTTTAATGGACAAAGTAACAGAAGGAGGATGGTGTGCAAAAGGATGCTGAAGTGGAAATGCCTTCATTACCTGCCCTCACCCCTGCAGGGAGGCTCAGTTCCAGAGGCGAGGGCCTTGTCACCCCAGGGCCTGGCTCTGTCCCTCACATCAGATTGAGTAAATGAGCCCATTGAAAATGTAGCATCTGAGCAGGAAGAAACGTCAGCTAGGGCGGAGGCAATACAAACGGAGAGAAAAAAATGATGTAAAATAAAGCACGCTAGGGAAGGTAAAAAGGGGAGTATCAGTAATTCACTGGGTGTGGGAGTTGACTGGCAGGTGGTAGAACCATCCACAAAAACCAAAAAAAAAAAAAACACACAACCTAGACATTTGAAAAGAAATTAGAATTCGCTATTCAGTCATACGACATTTCTTTTCAAAGCGACTTTATTTCTGAAGGAAAGGTGGAAATTGTGCAGGTAGCATGTGCTGCAGCCAGAGAACCAGTTGCCTCCTCATTCACCCAGTCCATGCTGGCATTCTGGGCTGAAATTCTGAGTTTTTTTTTTTAAGTACGTATATGTGAAGAGCTGTTATTTCTTCTACTTATTTTCAGCAGAAGAGATGCAATTTTAAACAGTGCTTATCACCAAAAAAGATCTGGAAGGAACTGCCCATGGTTATCTCTGGGTAGCAGAAATAAGGTGGTTTGTTATTTTTGCTTATCTACGTTATTGTTCTATATTTACGTACATTGCTTTTGCAACTTCAAAAAAAGGTTAATTTTTAAAAGAGTACATTGTTCTCAAACTGTAAGAAAGCTTAAAGGTTATTGTCTAATTTCATTAGATAAAGCCTTCCAGGGACAAAATTCTTTGGAGGAAAAAAACTCTTCATTCTAAATATATGATAGTTATTTTCAATATACAATTTTGGCATACATTTCTAAAGTGCCCTCAAATGCTTCATCACAGAACAAAACTTAAGTCATGAGATACAATCTAAAAACTAAACTTCCACATCCATAGGAACTAAAAACAATATTCAAAAGACTGCCTTTTTATATGCATAGGCAATGGCACCCCACTCCAGTACTCTTACTTGGAAAATCCCATGCAAAGAGGAGCCTGGTGGGCTGCAGTCCATGGGATCGCTGAGTCAGACAAGACTGAGCGACTTACTTCACTTTCACTTTTCACTTTCGTGCATTGGAGAAGGAAATGGCAACCCACTCCAGTGTTCTTGCCTGGAGAATCCCAGGGACAGGGGAGCCTGGTGGGCTGCCGTCTGTGGGGTCGCACAGAGTCGGACACGACTGAAGTGACTTAGCAGCAACAGCAGCAGCAGGCAATTATTTAAGATAAAAACTGTGATAATAGTAAGAACTGGCCTGTTTAATGACACTGACAGTTCAAATTTGGGTTTAGATAAACCATTAGCCCTCTTAATCAGATAGCTGTGCTACTTTCGAGGACTTGCAGTAAAATCAATGTAATTCAGATTATAACATTTGTGGATACAGTATGAAACCACCTCAACAATGTCAATATCAATTTCTTTAAACACAAAATAATTTATAGCATAGGGCTCTGCATAGCGCTTTTGTTCAACTTACTGAAAGCCAAAAACCCCGGTCTACCCCCTACCTCGGAGACAAAAAGCTACAGACGGCAGACCTTGGGACACACAGATGTGGGCTGGACCTCAGGCTCTGCCTGCCCTGTGAGCTGGATGTGCAGTATGTAACATGCAGACAACAAAAATACCTGGCGGCCCAATCACAGCCCTGTCACCCGCATCTGTGAGATCCATGGTAGTTTCCAGGAGCATGTCAGAAATTTAAACTTACTAATGCATGATCGCCAGACTCAATTGCCAGAAGGGGTTCTGGTATGACTTATAAATACTAATTATAAGTCATATTATTTATAGTTCTTAAATTCTGTAGCTCTCACAGCATTAATGGCACTCTTGAACAAAACCTATCACATTTGTTCAAGAATTTTGAACTTCATTCAGATGAGTGGTAGAAACAGGACTTTTCTCGCCTATCATCTCAGTCCTTTTCTTGAAACTGACTACACTCACCAAGGGGCCATCCCTTTTCTTTAACCTTGATCAATAGGCACATTAGAACTTTGGCCAGTAAAGGATATTAGTTAGAACTGACCTTATATATTTTATGTTTACCAAGTGTAACAATAACAATACTATTAGCTGGTCCTTGATTTTTCTCAGAAGTTACGTTAGACAGCTTCAGTAAATGTTTTAAAAACTCAGGCTGTATCCTAGCACAGGATTGCTCAAAGGTAGAGTTAAAGAGGTAACAGTGAAAGACTGGAATTGACATATATACGCTATTATACATAAAATAGATAACTAAACTAATAAGGACCTACTGTTAGTCAAAGGTATGGTTTTTCCAGTAGTGATATATGAATGTGAGAGCTGGACCATAAAAAAAGGCTGAGCACTGAAGAACTGACGCTTTGGAACTGTGGTGCTAAAGAAGACTTTTGAAAGTTCCCTGGATAGCAAGGAGATCAACCAGTCAGTCCTAAAGGAATCAACCCTGAATTTCATTGGAAGGACTGACACTGAAGCTCCAGCAACAGTTTTTGGCCACCTGATGCAAAGAGCAGACTCACTGGAAAATATCCTAAAGCTGGGCAAGTTTGAATGCAAAAGGAGAAAGAGGTGGCAGAGGATGAGACGGTTAGATACCATCACCCCATCACCAGCTCAACAAATATGAATTTGAGCAAACTCCGGGAGATACTGGAGGACAGAGGAGCCTGGAGTGCTACAGACCGTGCATGGCATTGCAACAAGTTGGACAAGATTGAGCAACTGAAGAACAACAAAAGACCTACTGTATAGCACAGGGAACTCTACTCAATACTCTGTAATGGCCTGCATGGGAAAAGAACCTAAACGAGAGTGGACATATGTATATGCATAACTGATTCACTTTGTAGGACACCTGAAACTAACACAACATTGTAAAGTGTCAATTCCTAACCAGCCCCAGCCCTCAGCCAACGTTTCTCCTCCTTCCTAACCCACTGACCTTTCTGGTTTGTGAGAAAGAAAATCTGATCTTGTCCAAGAAACCAACCGTCCCTCCACTGGCAGTTTCCTCAAGACCAGCTACTTGTGTGTCACACTGAAGGGAATAAACTGCAGTTCTCTTTAAATCACTTCTAGTTCCAAAATCCTACTATACAACCAAATTGGCTAATCGAATGAAAATATTTTTTTTAATCCCAATATCAGGAATGTAGTGATATATATAAAATATTTACATAAGTTGAAAAGAACCCTCAACTGGTTAGGTACCCATGGGGTAGATACAGCATGCCAAAAGTTCATGTGAAAAAGATTTAAAGATTTCAGTTGACTCTAAGCCCAGGATAAGCCAACAGAACAGCCTGGATAACAGAAGAAGGAAAAGAAGAACAAAAAAACTCATAGCAATAGGAGAAATGTTATCCTGACATTAAAGGGGCCACGGCCCCACTATCCTTCCAGCTCATCAGGCCACACAGCAAGTTTCAGTTTCAGAAGACCCTAAAAGCAGAGGCAGTAAGAATGGCAAGGTGCCTGCAATCCATGAATAGAGCCTGGAGGACCAAGCCATGAGCTTGCAGCTCAGGCAGAAAAACAGAATACATGCCACTGCCTTAGCAAGTAGGTTGAAAGGAAAAACATGGGCTTCAAGGTGAGACACAGTGAGAGCATTCTGCTCAAGTGTAGAAGGGCAGGGGCATCCTGGGATGCTGAGCCTCCTGGAAGGGATGGGAGCACGGCTTCAGGGTTCAGAGCCTAGGGCCCCCTTACAGTCAGGCACCAGGACCACGTACTCCAGGAACCCCCAAAGCAGCACTTCCTCCGGCTAGAATCGGACAGAGTAGCTCCTCCTCCCTGCCCACACCCGACCAGGCTCCTCTACTGACTGCAGCTTCACGAGCCCAGATATTTTACAATCAGAACATTCCTAGGGAACCAGCACTGAAACCAAGGCTGACAAGAGATACAGGAGCAGATGTGCCAGCCAAGAGCTGCTGCTGGGAATGTGTGCAAGGCTTTGTTGTTTCTCTCGTGCCAAGGGGACAGTTAATATGTGCTGAGAAGCTTCCCAGCCTGAGCTACCGTAGATTGATTCCATGATAAAAGAACAATCATTCCACCCACCCGGCAGGGACTACAGTCTCTGAATCCAAAAGACATTTTCAAATGTGGGATTTCATCTTGGTTTACAAAGAGAAGAAAAACAAGACCCACAGGGAGGGAAAAGGTGAAGAAATTTTGACGTAATCCCCTGCTTTAGACTAGTACAGTCTAAAGACTAGAACAGTAGAAGACACCTCCATTTCAAGCATCTCAGAGAAAACTGTTATGTTCTGCTTTTCTCCCTACTCTCTCTCCAGGAACCTCATCCACTCCCCCAAGGTGAACAAAGATAATTTAGCATACATCTTAACCCTGAACTCTTTCCTAAACTTGACTCAACTTTTTTTTTTTTTGGTGAAACAAGTTCAACTCAAATTTCTAATCACCTCTCTGAGAATCGCCCAGACTTTGGGCATGCTGACCTTAAAACAGCCAAATCAAGCTCATTCTCTTTGCCCTAAAACAGATCTCTCTCATTTCCTTGTTTCCCAACTGCTTTCCGGGCAATTGGTTTGAAAACCTGGAAAGTGCCGTCTACTCTTCTCCATTTTTCAGTAAGCCATCAGGATACAGTCTCTCTCACTAGGAGCCAAAACCTAGTTTTGGCTAAAAAAAACCCTCAAGCAGTGGTCTAGACCTATACTTAACTCAGACCACAGCAAGACCCTCATCCTTCCCCCAGCCCCGCCTCTGGCTTCTAGCAGTACTCCCCTCCCACACTCCCCACTGGCAGCCTCCTCTTTCACTCAACCAACTGTCCAGGGCTTCTCTCCAACATCTACCATAACACTGAGCCCCCAGCCTGACCAACAGAGCCTCCACACCGGGGCATGAACGCCCTATCAGGCCAAGCTTGGTGGGCAGGGAGGGTCAGAGCTCCACTCACACACGTCCCTGGCCTCTGCTCATTCGCAAGTCTGCCTCCATGCCTTTGCTCACTCGAGCTGCTTCTTCACCCAAGCACTCCCGCTCACCCCTGGATGGGACTCTCAGACCACTCATTTCAATCTGTTCCTTTTCTCAGGAAACGAAGCCCCAGGGGCCTGGAACGACAGGCATCCGGTCACAGGCTGGGCTAACACAGAGCTGACCCCTCCCTTCAGGGCTTTTTCCCTAGACCACACCAGGTCCCCATCGAAATAAATACCTCGGCTTGAAATGTCTTCATTAAACTAAACTTCTAAGCCCACCAAATTAGAAAAAAAAAAAAAAAAGAAAGAAAGAAAAAGCACAGTGCCTACATTGCCAGTAACTTGGGGATTTCCCTCAAAAGACTCACAAGCCCCACTGGCTGCACTTCCCAGTTTAACCACTAAGACTGTGTGGATGTGAAGGCTCTGGCGCCCAGCCTGGGGTCTGCCCCAAGGACCTGAGAGCAGACTCACCTTGCTCCTCCAGGAAGGAGCCAGTTGTACTCTACGGCCTCTGTTTATTCAATCAGGGTTAAAGCCAAAAAAATTGTTAGAGCTACAGAGCCCTGAAAACCTGCTGAGAGAGGTGCTCCAGGACACTGCAGGCTTTCATAACACCTACATCCAAACCACATCTCTGGCTCCTTTTGAAAGGGACAATATTTAAGATGTGTACAACCAGTTCTGACAATGCCTGCTGATTAAAGTCAACAGTGAGACTGTCAAGGAGGATTTACTGCATTTTGAAAATTATGATCTCCGTGGACCAGAAGGCTACTCCTGTGTTGAGAGCCCCACCCTCAGCCCACTTGATTGTGAGACTTCTGTGCACAGACCACTGTACACACCCACCCGCCCTCCCCTCTGAAAGCCAGGAATTACATCTTTCTCATCCTGGCATCTGTGTCCCAAGTGCCAGGTTCAGAGAAGACACACCATCGGTGTGTGCTGACTGACACTGAACTTGAAAAAAAAGCTGGATTTCTTGGCCAAGAATGTCTGGAAATACCACAGGACTCCCCGAATAGTGTGGTAACTGCGAAATTATTAATACAGAATTGTATGCTTTGTGGTCTAGCACAGTGACCTCTTGGTCTGNCAGAGAAGACACACCATCGGTGTGTGCTGACTGACACTGAACTTGAAAAAAAAGCTGGATTTCTTGGCCAAGAATGTCTGGAAATACCACAGGACTCCCCGAATAGTGTGGTAACTGCGAAATTATTAATACAGAATTGTATGCTTTGTGGTCTAGCACAGTGACCTCTTGGTCTGGGGGAAAAAAACCCAGAGATTCCATCTCAAGTAGTCTAAGTACTATAGAACTGGTAAAAGCACACCTTGGAACGATGCTCTTTCAGTTACACTAAAACTGGGTGATACGCCTTCCCTGAGACTCCAGTGTACTTGACATTCTCATGTACTCCCTTCATTCCTTTTCAAATGCAGGAACAGTACTATGGCTATTTTTAGAACTATTAAGACGGTTCTGACCTTACCAAAAGCACTAGCAAACTTCATGCTCATTACACGATTCATTTAATAATAATCAAAACACAAAGAGCCACGAACTCATTACTCATAAGAAGGTTTTTGGTTTGTGTTTCTGAAGTCACATTATACAATCAAAGCTCTAATATTTCAAATCTGGAAACTTACATGTGTAAGAAAGCAAAAAACCTGACACAATAGAGGCCATCATAACAGACCCAAATGTCTCTAAGCAAATATTGTCTCAAAGATCTTAGGATTTATTTTCACCTAATGACTGATTTCCTCTGGGTCCACCCTGTGAAAAGAACTTCCGAAAAATACCATTTGGCTGATTCTTATCTGCCTACAATTATGAACTCTGCTAAACAAATAAACTTCCTTCCCATTTGTAAAGTTTTTCCAAAACTGGAGAATTGACATCTTTAAGGGGCACACTATTTTCTGAACTTGAAACAGCACTGGCAGTGAAGGAATTCTTCACAGTATTTTGAGACAAGAAAAGGACTTCAGAAAGGGTGGCACAGCTGCTGCTCCCTACCTCTGTTTTAGGGGAGGGGAAGTCAAGGCACAATTATCCCCCTGGGTCAGGTCACAGAGGTGGCTGGTGGCAGAGGCCAGTCTAATTTTCTCTGCCCTGTTATTCCCTTATTGGAGTTAAATGACTTGTGACCTAAAAAGCATTATGATCTCGTTCTGCACAAGTGAATCAGGACTTATGTTTAATTCATGCAGAATGTGATACAACAACAGAAGGGGAAAAAAAAAAAACCCTTGATACCAAGGTGAGTACCCAGTGATGCAAAGAGCTCTGGTCTGAGTCAGAACATCTTGCTTTAATCTCAGCTGTCACTTCAGGGAAACCACCTCATCTCTGGAGGACCCAGTGTTTTCATCTTTCAGAAAAGGGAACGGAACTAATAAGCAACTGTGAAGGTCATCTCCATCTCCAAATGCAATGAAGAAGATGATGGTGATGGCTCACGCTCATTAAGTGCTTGATCTGAGTTAGACATTGTTCTAAGTATCTTATGTGGGTAAACCCTCAACAGCCTGGAAGATGGCTCTTAGCCCCATTTTGAAGATGAACACATTTGTCCTTTAAGAGAACTGATGTGTCCAAGGTGGCACCTCCACTGGGACAGATGGAGAGGAGATCCATCCAGGCCGGTGGGTCCAGAGGCCCTCTCTTCCTTATCAGAGGTAGACAGTCTAAGATGACCGCCCTGGCTTGCAGTAACGAGAGATATTTCAAACTGAGAACAATCATTGAGATCGTTCAACACAACGTCCTATGAGACCAAAGGCCAAGGCCCAGGGAAGTACAGCTTTGATGTATGAGTCAAATTTAGTGGAAACATATGACTCCGTCCACCCCACTGCCTGGACAAGCCCACTCTAAAGAGTGCTCGACAGTTTACATTCACTCACCTCACCTCGTGTGACACCCAAGCTGAACTGCACGGCTGGCAGCAGAGCAGAGGTTACCATTCCCACGGCACTGAGCCAAGGCTAAAGAGCAGCACCAGCAAACCTGGGCCTCCAAGCCACACCTTCAGCTTCCTGTCTGGTGTCCTGTCGCTGGCTGGAGGAGATGCCACTACGGCAGGAAGCTCTGGAATAATTCTTACCATAAAGAGCACTTTCCAGTAATCTCAATAGCTATGACAAGTTGCCTAACTTCTCCGGATTCGGTTTCTTCATATACTTTTCCCAACAAGGAGGGAGGAAGGAATAATACCACTACTTCCAGGATTCCCTGGAAGCTGACTACTCCCAAAACAATAGCGAGCACATACTAACTGCTCAGAAATGTGATCATCTCTTCCTTCCTATGGCTGCATTAATGTTATAGATCTACTCTGTAAGCGACGGTTCTCTAAGAAAACACACTCCCTCTTACTGGAGGAGAAGGGCTGTAGCATACATGCCTGCCTCGTCTACCCCAGGACGCCCTCTTGGTAATGGGAGCCCAGGACTGGGAGATATGTCACCTCACTGGACTTTGGCAACTTCCACTCTCTTCGAATAATCAGAACCTGGTTTCTTCCTGTACAAAGTTCACACAACTAGTCAAGCCTCCCAGGCTCTTGAACATCTACGCCAATGATACTTTCTCATATGTTAGAGAATCTCCAACCACCTCAACAGACTACTCAATTTATGCCTCTTTTCTTTGCCTATTTCCTTGCAGGCCCCTTGATCTACTCTGAAATGCACACGCGTACACTCAGGTAGCTGAGTTAAATATTCTCAACGACAATCTACTGATAGACATGCATACTTTTGATTTTAGTAAAATAATTTAGAGAGAAAGTACAAACAAATCAGTAGGACATTAACAAAGCGTGAAAAAACCCAGGGATCCGGGACCTTAAGTTTAAGTTCTACCATAACAAGATATGTGATCTTGTTCAAATAAAGTCACCTTGTTCAAATGAAGCCCTGGGTCTCAGTTTCCTCATGTAGAAAAGAGAAAACGGAACTCCATTCCAGTATAACCAGAATGACCACCATACCACAATTATCAACAGGTGTGTCCATGTGCTAGGGTGTGCTGGGATGAAAGAAGAGAGTCACTCTTAATTCTGAATCTCCTGGTATCTGGGTAATTTACTTAATGGGACCTGTCTTCCTTAAGGTTAAAAAAAAAATCACTGGTCTCAAAAGCAAAGCAGAGTTAGAGAGCAGCTCTGAAAAATGCTAAAATATGCTGGAAAACTACCAAGAGTATATCCTAACTTTTTTCATAATCCATCACATCAATGACCTACAACTCAATCATGTTTCTTTAAAGACTTAGTTAAGACAGCCTCTCCTCTAAAGTCTCCCTGACTCCCTGTGCGTACCTGTATTATCACACTAAATTCAACCATCTTCACAGGCGTCCTCTCCCTGCTAAACTGCAAGCTGCTCAAAGGTTAAGCCTGTGTCCAACCCTCCTCTGCATCCACGGCACCTACCACCACGCATTCACAAAAACCATGAACTATAAACTCAACCACATTTTAAATAGTTTACATTTGCAGACAGTCTTCATAATTTCTTATGCAAAATTTGACATTCCATTTTAAAATAGGACCTATAAAAAAGAGATAAATACAGATAAATACAAAACACATTATTAATTTTACAGATGAAAAAGGCTCAGCCCAGCTCAAAGTGAACAAGGCCTGTGAGTCTAATTCCATCGCAACATGTAACAGACAAAAAATACTCTGCAGAAGTACCAAAGTGCACGATAATGAAGGAAATTTTTTTATCACATTTTTCTTATAAATCTAACAAAGCAGTGTAGACTGCTAATTCAATCTTTCAAAAGCAAATACAGACATAACAAAAATAATAACAGAAAGGTACTTAAGTCTAGAGACACAATTAGAACTGAATAAATTTTTTTGCTTTTCTATAACTTTTATAAATGTTCCTGAATAGCAATGTATACTATGAAATAAAATTCAAAAAGACTATTATTTCTACTCTTTAAACGTTATCAAAAGAAAGGAAGGGTTCCACATCATGTGTCAATAGGGAAATGCAAATTAAAGCAACAAAGACATACTATTACAGATCTATTCGAATGGCCACAATCTGGAACACTGGCAATACTAAATATTGACAAAAGGAACTCTCACTCACTGCTGGTGGGAATGCAAAATGGTATGGCCACTCTGGAGAACAGTTTGGCAGCTTCTTAGAAAACTAAACTTACTCTCACCATATGATCCCACACTCCTTCTCCCTGATGTTTACCCAAAAAAAGCTGAAGCGTATGTCCATACAAAAACTGACACAAAGATGTTTATAGCAGCTTATTCATAACTGCCAAAACTTGGAAGCAACTGAGAGGTCCTTCTGTAGACGAATAAACTGGTACATCCAGACATTGAGATATCATTCAGTAATAAGAAATGAATGATCAAGCCAAGAAAGAAAGAAACTTACATGTACATTACTAAGCGAAGGAAGCCAATCTGAAAAGAACGCATACTTTTATGATTCCAATTATACGACAGTTTGGAAAAGGCAAAACTATACAGATCGGCAGTTGCCAGGGGCTGGAAGGAAGAAGGGATGAAAAGCACTGCACAGAGAATTTTTAGGGCAGTGAAACTATTCATTGTGATATTACAGATACATGCGATTACACACTTATCCGAACGCATGGAATGTACAACCCTAATAATGAATCACGGTGTAAACTATGGACTTTGGGTGATAATGATATCAATGCAAGTTCATCAATTGTGACAATGTACCACACTGATTAGGGATACTGATAACAGGGGAGGCTGTTTCATGTGTGGGAACTGTATCTTCTGCTCAATATTGCCATGAACTTAAAATTGCTCAAAAAATAAATCTATCCAAAAAAAAGCAGGAGATTTGAATATACTTTTTAATAACAATTTGATGCCTAGTTTATTATATTATCCTAATGGTATTTGAGGCGAAGTTAAATATACTGAAAAAGAGGAAAGGTCATCAAAGTATTTTTTTAATTTAATAAATTGAACAGGGATTTCCCCAGAGGTCCAAAGGTTAGGATGCCACACTCTCACTGATGACAGCGTGGGTTCAATGTCTGGTCAGGGAGCTAAGATTCCACAAGCTGTGGGGTGTGGCCAAAAATGAAAAAAGTTAATAAACTGAAGAGTTCATATGTAAAATGTTCAAAATTTTTAAAAGGTGCAAGACTATGCAATGCAAATTTTTCCTTCCACTCTTGTTCTCCAGACACCCAATTTCAAAGTTGCTGAGTTTTTTTAAGTCTTATTTCATAGGATACTATTTTCACTATTGTCCTCCCATATACAAGTGACTATTCTGAAGTCACAGCATTTGTTTCAAAAAATACGAGCAACTCCTATGTCTAATAGTAGGTATAAAAGGAATATTTAAATTGAGAATCGTGCTACTCAAAATGTGGTCCCCAGACGGGCAGTATCAGCATCATCACCTGTGAGAAGCTTGTTGGAAATGCAGAATCTTGAGTTCCATCCCAGACCTGCTAAAGCAGAACTATTTAATACATTTCCACAAGATGCCCAACTGATTTGTACACGCTGGTATACATGACAATACCACCTCTGTTTTCACAGAGTGTACAGCTAAGAAGATTAAATAACTGCAATGCAAGATACACAGACTAGACTACACAGCTACAAGAGTCTAGGGGCAGATCAGTTTTGGTCTCTAATGGTTCCCACTATCGCAGGTAAAATGTCAACTCCTCTGAAAGGGTCTGTATGCCATGCCATCCTGGGCCCTGCACATCTGTTCAGCTCACTCTCTGCTACTCCCTATAGCAGATTTCCTGCCAGCCTGAACAGCCTGTCACTGAGGCTCCTCCAATGTGCCTGCAGGCCTCTGAACATGCTACCCCAACTGCTTTGCACCCCTGAGCCTCCTGGCTACCTCCCCCTTGGCCNGCCATCCTGGGCCCTGCACATCTGTTCAGCTCACTCTCTGCTACTCCCTATAGCAGATTTCCTGCCAGCCTGAACAGCCTGTCACTGAGGCTCCTCCAACGTGCCTGCAGGCCTCTGAACATGCTACCCCAACTGCTTTGCACCCCTGAGCCTCCTGGCTACCTCCCCCTTGGCCACCTTCGGGAGGGGGCAGGCGCCCCTCCCTGCTCTCCCATGGCACAGCCCAGCTGGCTGATGTCTACCCTCTCCTGCCAGAGGAGCTCCTGTAGTTATTTTCTACCCAGTTCAGCATGCTCATCCAACGAATGAATGAATGAGTAATCAGAGATGCTTCAGGGAAGGTGTGATCATGAGAAGGACTCAGATGGTCAGAAATGGAAGATCAGAGCAGAGGCACATTTAAGGCTAAGACTGGATTAGGCAATCTACCTAGGAGAACAAACTATAATTTACTTTCTTTCTCATTATGAGATCTGCTCCAGGTAGTTTTTCGTTGTGGATTGGATGGGGTTTCTATCCCTGATTTTCTCCCTTCTGCTGCTAAGTCGCTTTAGTCGTGTCCAACTCTGTACCACCCCATAGACAGCAGCCCATGAAGCTCCCCCGTCCCTGGGATTCTCCAGGCAAGAACACTGGAATGGGNGGCAAGAGCACTGGAGTGGGGTGCCATTGCCTTCACCGTTGGAACATCTTTAGTTCAGTTCAGTTGCTCAGTCGTGTCCGACTCTTTGCGACCCCATGAATCGCAGCATGCCAGGCCTCCCTGTCCATCACCAACTCCCGGAGTTCACTCAGACTCATGTTCATCGAGTGGGTGAGTTAGGGAAGTGCTATTCTTTCATTCATTTCAGCAGTAACCTTCCCTAGAGGTGGAAAGGGGCAGTGCATTTGCAACCATCCAACTAAATCTTTCCATGTTATCACATTACTTCCCCCAAGCAAGCAGAAGAGATAGAGCCTGAGAGCTCCATTTAAGTGAGAGCCTTTATGGTCCCTACAGCCTTGCTACTCAAAGTGTGGTCCATGGATCAGCTGCCTCAACTGCTGCTGCTGCTAAGTCGCTTCAGTCGTGTCCGACTCTGTGCCACCCCATAGACGGCAGCCCACCAGGCTCCACCATCCCTGGAATTCTCCAGGCAAGAACACTGGAGTGGGTTGCCATTTCTTCCTCCAATGCATCAAAGTGAAAAGTGAAGATGAAGTCACTCAGTCGTGTCCGACTCTTAGCGAATCACCTGGCAATTTGTTAGAAATGCAGATACTTGGACCCTGCCCTAATCCCATCCTACAGAGTCACAAGCTTCATTTTACCATGACTCCAAGAGGCTAGGATACACATAAAGTTTGAAACACACTAGAATATGAGACACACTGGCCTTAAAATAATGTAACTGACAAACAGTTGAGAGACCAGCTAAAACTGTCCCTCATCCGTATGATGGTGTGAACTAGCTCAGCAGAGAGACACCTAGTGAGCTAAGGGGAAGCAACATCATTTTGGTGGGAGTGGATGAACAGCTGAGGACCAGCAGGACAAGCTGGATGGATGACAAATGTCACCCTACATCATCACTCCAATCCCCAGCCTGAGCTCTATGAAAACGACTAGGACTGAGAAGCAACTCAGGGGGAACCCTGAGTGTACTTAGAGGGGAACCCGAAATGTACTAAGGAAACCTGAATTACCTCCAACTGACTGAGATAAACTTTCTGCTTTTTTGGCAGGAGGCGGGGAGGCAAAAATAGAGAAATTACCTTAAATTTAGAAAATTTCAATTCTTGCCAAAACAAAAAAAAAATTAAGGCTAAATCCTGAATATGATAGAAAGGAACGAGTGTGGGCAGGTGAAATAGGGACATCCAGGCTTCACTGTTTAAACCTGGATCCAAGTACACACACATCAGGGTGGAGTCTCCTGCAGTTCCTGGTTTGCACTATGGCAACCTGCTCCAGTACTCTTGCCTGGAGAATCCCATGGACAGAGGACTCTTTAAACTTGGATCCAAGGACACACACATCAGGGTGGAGTCTCCTGCAGTTCCTGGTTTGCACTTGTCTAAACCTTACATTGGCCACCTCATGTGAAGAGCTGACTCATCTGAAAAGACCCGGATGCTGGGAGGGATTTGGGGCAGGAGGAGAAGGGGACGACAGAGGATGAGATGGCTGGATGGCGTCACCGACTCAGTGGACGTGGGTTTGGGTAAACGGGAGTTGGTGATGGACAGGGAGGCCTGGCGTGCTGCAGTTCATGGGGTCAAAAAGTGTCAGACATGACTGAGCAACTGAACTGAACTGAACTGAAACCTTATATGATTTTAGATTCAAGAGAGGTCTCCATCTGCTCCAGGTGTCCTGCTTGATCCAGGACTGGGCAGAATCACTCATTTCAGGGGAATCTAAGAACCTTTCTGATGGATGGATTTGATAGTAACACATGGGGCTGTAAGGCTAAATATTGCACGTGTGTATGCACACTCAGTTGTGCTCAACTGTTTGTGACCCCATGGCCTGTAGCCCACCAGGCTCCTCTGTCCGTGGAACTTCCCTGGCAAGAATACTGGAGTGAGTTGCCATTTCTTTCTCCAGAGTGTCTTCCCACCCCAGGGATCAAACCCATATCTCTTACACCTCCTGCACTGGCAGGCGGGTTCTTTACCAGCTAAGTTCTTAATTCCCTGCCAACATGTACTTTGCCAACAGAAACTCTGTTATAATCTGGAAGTTCATTAAGGGGAAACTGTTAACATCAGACAAGCTAACAGAGCTCACGTTCAAAACTATTTTCCTCAAAATATTACGTTTCCTCCCATATGAAAAATGTGTCCTCTAAGAAATTGTATACTCCCCCAGGGAAGGACTGAACATAGAGGGGGCATGGGTAATTTTTAATAGCTCCCCAGTGATGCCCTTTCAGCCAGAATTGAGAATACTTACAGACACTTACAGACAAAATAATCATTGCTCAAATATGCTGATAGTTCCCTAGAGTGACCTGTGCTGCCAAGGCGGGTGGGTGAGGAATGAGGGCAGATGATTTGGCTGGCTGTGGCAGGGTTGAATTCTCAAAGACCTTAAGGGGCAGGCAGGTCATATTAATGTGTGAAGAGGGCCAAGTGTGAGACAATAAGGAACACATGAACTGTGGCAATGTGGAGAATGAGTACTCAATTATTAAAGCTCCCCACGGAGAAGGCAGTGGCACCCCACTCCAGTACTCTTGCCTGGAAAATCCCATGGACGGAGGAGCCTGGTGGGCTGCAGTCCATGGGGTCACGAAGAGTCAGACACGACTGAGCAACTTCACTTTCACTTCTCACTTTCATGCATTGGAGAAGGAAATGGCAACCCACTCCAGTTTTCTTGCCTGGAGAATCCTAGGAATGGTGGAGCCTGATGGGCTGCCGTCTATGGGGTCACACAGAGTCGGACACAACTGAAGCGACTTAGCAGCAGCAGCAGCAGCAACCCAGCCAAGCAAAATGTGTAACCAGAATGAATTCAGCAGGAGGTGTTATTGGTGTTGACCTCTGGATTTACTTGAAACTTGGAGGAGTGTGGGTGTGTGTGTGTGTGGGTGTGTGTGTGTGTGTGTGAGAGAGAGAGAGAGAGAGAGAGAGAGAGATTCTGTTTATTAGCCAGGAGGGAGAACCACTTCCATAATTCTCAATCCTGGATCCTTTATTTAAAAAAATAAGTTCTGTGCTCTGTAGAGAGCAATAGGCTATCCAAATAAGAGTGAAGAGATCTAAACAAGTAGGATCTACAGAAAACCCAGGACCAATTTCCAGGGAGGTTTAAAAGGAAGCTTATGGCTTCCCTGATGGCGCATTAAAGAATCTGCCAGCAATTAGGGAGACCTGGGTTTGATCCCCAGGTTGGGAAGATCCCCTGGAAAAGGGAATGGCTATTCATTCCAGGATTCTTGCCTGGAGAATTCCATGGACAGAGAAGCCTGGCAGGCCACAGCCCATGGGGTCACAAAGAGTCGGACACAACTGAGTGACGAACACTTTCACTTGAATGTCTCACCATCTCAGTTTTCCTGAGACCATAAAGGAAGGCTAAAAAGAAAAAAACTCAGAAACTGGAAGAGCTGCTCATTGACTAAACTTGATCATAATTTCCCAAATAAGCCTGACACTGCTGCCCTTTTGCCATGTTCCTCCTTTGAAAAGGAGCAAGGGGCAAGGACAGCAAAACCCCCTGAGAGTCCAGAAAGAGATGCTGGCAGTCTCCTCTCCACAACTGAAACGTGGAGGGCACAGGAGTCGGAAACTTGCAGGAGCATGACCTCACTCTGCAGCCTGTTCCCACCACAAGACCGGGTTAAAAACTGTCATTGTCATACCAACTCCGGGGGAGGAAACTCAACTTGGTTTCAAGAGAATGAGAACCACTTTGCACTTGGTGACGAGGATGCTGACAGCAGTTAAGCAGTTACAATGTGTTTGGTTTGATTGTTTCTCCCACAACATCATGCTATTTTGGGACACCAGCTGAGTGTCCTACAATTCAACTCAGTTCTGACATTATCTACTCCCACTCTGACTTCAGACACCAATTGCAAGTCCAGGTTGTCACTTGTGCTTCTGACCAACCGGTTATAGATTGGAGGTTCCTGCAATCCCCTCCTTGGGTTCAATTAATTTGCTGAGTGGTTCACAGAACTCAGGGAAACATCTGACTTACTGGAGCATCAATTTATATAAAAGGATGTAACTCAGGAACAGCCAAAAGAAAGAGAAACACAGGGCAAGTTATGGGGAAATGGGGTGAACTTTCCATGCTCTTTCTAGGCACACTACTCTCCTCAAATCTGTTACATGTTAATCAACTTGGAAGTTCTTCAAATCCCATCCTTCTGAGGTTTTATGGAGGCTTCATACACAGGCATGATTGACCTCTTCATTGGCCTTTGGCCACTGTAATCATTCTCCCCCTCCTCTCTCTTCCGTAGAGTTCAGGGGGTGGGACCTTCTAATCACAAGGTTGGTTCCCCTAGCAACCAGCCTCCATCCCAAGGGGATCTAGGGACTTTCCTAAAGTCACCTCATTAACATAACAAAAGACACCTTTCTTACTCTCTAAACAGGAAATTCCAAGGGTTTTAGTGGTTCTGTGTCTGGAAAGGTGGACAAAGACCAAAAGTAAATTGCTTATTATAAATCACAATTTCACAGCAACTGATCAAGAATTTATTCAGTTTGTGAATATTCATTAGCACCTATGGAGTAAATCAACACATGTCCTAACAAGGAATAGCAAAAATGATCAAACCCGAAGCATGCCCTGAATTAGGCAGAGGAAGCAGCAGGAGAGAGTGAACAATGCCAAGGGGAGGGCCCAAGTGAAGCTCCGTGGAGCTCCAAAGGAATGAAAAATAACTTTCGGCCACAAAGGAAGAAGCAGCATCCTGACAGAAGACATCAGGACTTCTACGGATGATGATGGAGTGGGTTTTCCACTGGCATGAAGGACTGATGTTCATCTCTGGAAATCAAGCCGTCTCAGGACAGATAGAAGTCAAAGCTCACACTGCAGAAAGAGCATTTTAGTAAATGGCAGTTTGGAGGTATGCAGTCATGCCTCTCTGGCATAAAAGTTTGTTTCCAGAAAAAATATTTTCAAAGGATACTAGCAAATCCAGAAATGTCATGAAAAAAGTGCCTCCGTATGAATTGAAAACATACGTCCACGAATAAAGCTCATATATGAATGTTTCCCAGTAGCATTACTGTAGTGGCTAAAAAGTCGAAACAACCCAAATGTCCATCAACTGACAAATGGATAGTGTGCCCACACAACAGAATATTATTTGGCCATAAAAAGTGATAAAGTACCAATGCATGCTACAACATAAATGGACCTTGAAAACATTATACCACATAAAAGAAACTGGACGCAAAGAACTATATATCGTATATGGTGGTGGTGGTGCTTTAGTTGCACAGTGGTGTCCAGCTCTTTGCAATCCCATGGACTGGGGCCTGCCAGGCTCCTCTGTTCATGGGCTTTCTCAAGAAAGAATGCTGGAGTGGATTGCCATTCCTTTCTCCAGGGGATCTTCCCTACCCAGGTCTTCTGCATTGCTGGATTCCTGACTGACTGAGCGGCCATGCTGAGACATATACTGCATGGTTCCATTTTTAAGAAATATCCAAATAGACAAATCCAAAAGGACAGAAAGTGGATTCGTGGTTTACAGGGATTGAGGGGGAAAAAGAGGAGTGATTGCTAATGAGTATGGATTTTTTTTTTTTTTTTGAGGTGATGAAAATACTTTGGAATTAGACAGTGGTGATGGTTACACAATTTTGTGAGTTTACAAAAGCCCCAAATTCCATGGCCTGTGAATTACAGCTCAGTTGTTTAAATCCCTCTATGTAATGACGGTTTAATGACTTATATAATGTTCAATGGTTTAGATAAATTAATTTCCTGAGCTTGTATAATAATGGAACCTATACTTCAAAGGGCTAATTTCAGGATTAAATGAGACGCATATAAAGCACACAGCCTGAATCCTTGCACATAGTAGGTGCTCAGGAAATGTCAGCTGATATTGTGGGGTGGGGGGGTGGAGGAGGAGGAAGAGGGGAAGAGAGGAAAGAAGAAACTTCGGCGGTGGCAGCCATGACTGTTGCAGCTTAATGATGGGTATCGTAAGTGTTAGTCTCTCAGTCGTATCTGATTCGTGTCGACCCCACAGACTGTAGCCCGCCAGGCTCCTCTGTCCATGGGATTCTACAGGCAAGAATACTGGAGTGGGTTGCCATTCCCTTCTCCAGGGGATCTTCCCAACCCAGGGATCAAACCTGGGTCGCCTTCATTGCAGGCAGATTCTTTACCATCTGAGCCACCAGCAAAGCCAATGAGGAGTATGTGTGATGGTTAATTTTCATGTGTCGTTAAGAGCTGCCCAGACAGCTGGTTAACATTATTTCTGGGTATGTCTGCAGCATTCGAGTAAAGAAGGTCACCTTCACCAGTGTTCGGTGGACCTTATCGCCTCCATTGAGGTGCTGAACAGAACAAAAAGGTAGAGGAAGGAGGAATGTGCTGGCTCCCTCCCTCTCCCTCCCTCTCCCTCCCTCTCCCTCCCTCTTTCCCTGCTTGAGCTGAAACCTCCATCTCCTCCTGCCCTCAGACCTCAGTGCTTCTGGTCCTCAGGCCTTCAGACTCAGACCAGGATGTACTTATACCATCAGCCCTCCCAAATCTCAGGCCTTCAGACTTGTACTGAAATACACCACTGGTTTTCCTGCTTCTCCACCTGGCAGACAGCAGAGCATGGGCTTCTCAGGCTCCATAACCACGTGAGCCAGTTCCTATAATAAATCTCCCCTTATATATCTCTCTAATATATCCTATTGGTTCTGTTTCTCCAGAGAAGGCTAATACAGCTTGACTGCTATAAATACAGAAATGGAACAGAAGTGATGGGCTGGAGATCTCAAGTTCATGGCTGGGTTTATAAAGAAACAGTTGAGAGTAAAGAAGAGATTGATTGTGTGTTAGCCAAAACTAACTCTGGGACAGGTGGGCCGCCCAACATCTCTCAATATTTTCCTCTCCTTTTTTATGGGTTGCTATGTCTAGCAGTATGATTGTGCTCCACTTGTTATTTTCACTCTATTAGACATACCGTGAATCGTCTAAGTTTTGCTGGTAAATTCCCGTCATTCTGGGTAGAGACTTGGCATGCACAAGCATTACCAGCCTGTCATACTTTCAGAAAGTTCAGATATTCCTTCCTAAGAAATGGATTCTGCTCACTCACACAGCTCATCCAGCATTTCTCTTCCCGAAACATCCTGTGTGTCATTACCTATTGACAGCTCTTGCTTTCTCTCAAGCACAAACATGTACTCACATTTTAAATGATTCAACATACAGTCTTTGGGTGGCAAGACTGAGTATCTGAAGACCAGCCTCAGAGCAAAGGATGCTCAATAAACTGGTGAATGAATGAAAGAAAGTACAGAGTGGAAGAATAAATCTTGTGAAGACATTTAGATTTAGACAATAAATTCAGGGGAAAGGCTGAAGAACACTCTACTTTGATAGAGCTGTGTCAGTGTTTAAATTAAGGTCTCTAATGTTATGTTTTGATTTTGTGCATGAAGTGGTAACTTCTTATTAGCCAGAATAACAACAAACAAATTTAAAAGAACATTTTAAAATTTCTTAAGCTCCAGTCACCTTCACTACATTGCAAAATTAAAAGCTGGCTGAGAATTCCCTGGTGATCCAGTGGTTAGGGCTTTCCTGGTGGCTTATACGGTAAATAATGTGCCTGAAATGCAGGAGAACAGGGTTTGATCCCTGGGTTGGGAAGATCCCCTGGAGAGGGAATTGGCAACCCGCTCCAGTATTCTTGCCTGGGAAATCCCTTGGACAAAGGAGCCTGGTGCGCTATAGTCCATGGGGTTACAGAGTTGAGCACAACTGAACGACTAACACTTTCTTTTTCTTTCCAGTGGTTAGGATTCTGTGCTTTCACTGCCAGAGGCTTAGGTTCAATCCCTGGCCAGGGACTGCATGCTATGCCAGAAGGTCAAAAAAGAAAAAGAAGCTGGCTCGAGCCCAGCTAGAAATTCTAAGTCTTGCAGTGTAAAAAGGGAGCCACTGAACTTGTAACTCTAGAGCTGCGTGGTGAACCAGACAGTAACAAATCCCCTCAAGAATAAAGTTCACATGAGTGAACTTTTTCAAGATGCCTTTTTTCTCTCAGTACTCAGCAGTCTTATTAAAACAGAAACTTACTTTATGACACAAAGTTCTCTCTTCAGTAGAAAGAACAGTCAATATGTCATTGTGACATTTCACAACAGCTAAATTAATATATTCTGCTATTTAAATATTGGCTCCCATCTCAATATTTTCCTTAATATATGCAGTAACTGTGTTCACTTTTTAGCTGCTAAGACATTCCAGAAATAGAAACAGTGTTTTTCTATTTTTAGCTCAGTCTGTAAAGTTTAAGCAAATAATCTTTTCAAAGTACTACACACACATGTTTCAAATTCATGGAAAAACCCAGTGGCAATGAGCTCATAAAAGAAAACAGTGAAACGTTGGAGACAAAAGATTTTTGATATCCTCACTCTGTGTTACAACTCAACATGGATGCTCAGCTTCCAACTCAGACATTTTACTTATAATTTCTGATAGGAATATGAAAAACACTACTTAGTAAAGCACTGATTTCACTGAAAAATAACTTCTTTTTCTACACTAAAAGTTATGTTTCTCCTTAAAAAGTAGACTAAAAACCATCAATTCCTACTTCCTGGTCAAATATATTAGTGAATAAAGATCACACTCAGACTTCCTTTCCCCCTTTTCTCATACTAAATCATAATTTCCTCTTTCTCCCAAAAAGGCAGTTTAATTTATCCTTGATTAGAGTGACTTCCCACTTGTAAAAGGAGGTGTTTGTTCACTTTCATCCATTTGAATGTGTCATATTTCAGTCAAGCAATCGAACTCCTTATTATTTGCCCAACTAAGTTGAAAACGTATGCTCACACAAAAGCCTGCACACCAATGTTTATAGCAGCTTTATTTCATAATTACCAAAACTTGGAATAAACCAATACGTCCTTTAGTAGGTGAATGAATAAATAAACTGTGGAACATATTGACAATGGAATATGATTCAGTGTTAAAAATAAATGAGTGATCAAGCCATGAAAAGACACGGAGGAACCTTAAATATACATTACTAAGTGAAAGAAGTCAATCTGAAAGGGCTACATATTGTATGATTCCAACTATATGTGACACTAAGCAAAACTGTAGAGGCAGTAAAAAGGTCAGTGGTTACCAGGGGGTGAGGATAGGAGAGAAGGGGTGAGTAACCTGCACACANGGTGTTTGTTCACTTTCATCCATTTGAATGTGTCATATTTCAGTCAAGCAATCGAACTCCTTATTATTTGCCCAACTAAGTTGAAAACGTATGCTCACACAAAAGCCTGCACACCAATGTTTATAGCAGCTTTATTTCATAATTACCAAAACTTGGAATAAACCAATACGTCCTTTAGTAGGTGAATGAATAAATAAACTGTGGAACATATTGACAATGGAATATGATTCAGTGTTAAAAATAAATGAGTGATCAAGCCATGAAAAGACACAGAGGAACCTTAAATATACATTACTAAGTGAAAGAAGTCAATCTGAAAGGGCTACATATTGTATGATTCCAACTATATGTGACACTAAGCAAAACTGTAGAGGCAGTAAAAAGGTCAGTGGTTACCAGGGGGTGAGGATAGGAGAGAAGGGGTGAGTAACCTGCACACAGATGATTTTTAGGCAGTGAAAATACTTCGTATGATACTATAATGATGAATGGCTCAGCAATAAAGAATCCACCTTCAATGGTTCAGTCTCTGGGTTGGGAAGATCCCCTGGAGAAGGAAATGGCAACCCACTCCCGAATTCTTGCCTGCGAAATCCCATGAACAGAGGAGCCTGGTGGGCTAGGGTCCCTGGGGTCGAAAAATGTAACATGACTTAGCAACTACACACAACATAATGATGAGTACTAGTCATTATATATTTGAACAAACCCATAGAATGTACAACACTGAGAGTGAATCCTAATGTGAATTCTGGATGTCACGGGACAGTGGTGTGTCAGTGAAGCTTTGCCAGTTGTTATAACTGTTTCACTCTGGTGAGGGAGGCTGACAGCCGGGAGGGGCGGGTGGGTGGATCATGATTATGTGGGGGCAGGGGCCATATGAGAAACACCACCTGCCCAGTTTCACTGTGAACCTAAAACCAATAAAGAATCTGCTGGCAATGCAGGAGACCCGGGTTCAATCCCTGGGTTGAAAAGATCCCTTGGAGAAGGAAATAGCTACCTACTCCAGTATTCTTGCCTGGAGAATCCCAGGGACAGAGGAGCCTGGCAGGTTACAGGCCATAGGGTCTCAAAGAGTTGGAAATGACTGGGCGACTAACGCTTTGCCACTTTGCCACTACAACTATTCTTTAAAAAACTTTTGAAAAAAATCAAGTTTTAACATCACTGAAACTTTCTGTCAATGTTCTCAGTGTTTTGTGTGCATGCTTCCATATTTTGGAACAGAACTGCACACCTTGAAAGAGGTAAAATGCCTCTTCGTGTTAGAGTCCTATGCTTGGTACACAGGCACACACCTCCATACAGTTATGCCAAAAAAAAAAAAAAAAAGTCATATCTGTTTCCTCACTAGGGCTTGAGATTCTGACAAAGATTCCACCAAGCTATGTATGCCAATCCTGGCTCTGCTCAGCAAGAGTTTTCAGGTGCACAGGACAAACGTGCTTTCCAGAAGCTAAGACCCACGTGCTGCATTCTTAGGTCCACACCCCTCCAAAAACTCTTAAGACAAAAGGTCTCTCTGGGCTCACTGCTTAGCAAAAGAATGCATAGGTTGTAAAATAAACCAGCACCTGCATCCTGGTCTCTATACACAGCGGGAGAAGTTACATCACTTAGGTTGGCTTTGATAGAAGATGCAAAGGCTGAGAAGATACANAGACCCACGTGCTGCATTCTTAGGTCCACACCCCTCCAAAAACTCTTAAGACAAAAGGTCTCTCTGGGCTCACTGCTTAGCAAAAGAATGCATAGGTTGTAAAATAAACCAGCACCTGCATCCTGGTCTCTATACACAGCGGGAGAAGTTACATCACTTAGGTTGGCTTTGATAGAAGATGCAAAGGCTGAGAAGATACAAGTAGAAGGAAGAGGCTTCTCTTTTCTATTTGTATTGGAATCACCTTCCATTTCTCAAATGCTTATCAGCGGAGAAGCTTNTGGGATGTAATAAATGAATTTATTACAAAAGACATGAATTTGGGGGGATCAGGGACAAAATGCTACAGAATAAATGTTTACATACTCCCCAGATCACTATGTTAAAACCAAATTCCCCAGGGTCTCTGGGGGTGATTAGGTCATGAAGGTGAAGCCCTCATGAATGGGATTAATGCTCTTATAAAAGAGACCCCAAAGTGATCTTTCTTCCCTTCCACCTCATGAGGTTACAGCAAAAAGACTGTCGTCTCTGAACCAGGAAGCCGGCTCTTGCAAGACACCTAATCTTCAGTGAGGATGTCTCAGCCTCTAGACCTGTGAGAAACAAACTGCAGCTGTTCATAAGCAACTCAGTCTGTATTTTTGTTACAGCAGCTCGAATGGACTAAGACTAACAATAGTAATAGAACATGTGTATGGAGTGCCTACCGTCTACCAGCCACTGCTAACACCAGCAAACCTTTGACGTGCGTTCATTAAGGATCAGGCATCATTCTAAGCATCTACAGTGCACGAGGCTGGACCAGGATTACTCTGCTTCCGAAGGGAAACTGAACGGGCAGAACCAGGATACAGGCTGAAGCACTATGCCGACCTAACCACTTTACTGCCCTAATTATTATCTCAAAACTCTGATGCAGGCTGTTACTTATTGTTTTGCAAGCAAGGAAGTAGAAGTCGAGCAAGGTAAAAATCAATCCTTCACCCAAGGTCTTAACTTGGTTAGAGCTGAGGCTCTCTTTGCATTGTCAAGAAGGAAAATGGCCCTGAGTGTTAGCAACACAGGACTCTGTGCTCTAAGATTTCAGGGATCTAGTCTGGCCAAGAAAGGTTCTAGGGAGAGTCACCAGCTTGCAGCCACCAACAGGCTCTGTCTAGGACAGAAGTTTTTGAAGTCAGGGGCTGAGCCAGTGCCAACTAGGCTAGGTGGAGGTGGCCTTGAAATGGCAGCAAATTTTAATGAATCAACAAATGAGTGAGAGAGGCAGGGAGGGAAAAGAGGCTAGCTCTCTTTGAGTCTGAGGGAGAAGGGCCCTTTCCAAAGGTACAGTGGGGCCTTCTTCCTTAGTAAGAAGGAAGAGAGGCTGCAGTGGGCTGCCCCACAAGGCCATCTGACCTGAACCCAGGGCAAAGCGGGGACTGGGCGGCTGCGTGCGGGGGAGGCTGGAGCAGCGGCCCTTCCGGTGAAAAGCTGGCCTGACTGATGGGCTGGGGAGCCCCACCTCCCAGTGCCCAAGAAATTCAGTTGGATGCAGTGAGGCCCCTGCACAGCTTAATGAGAACCTGATTCTTGGATTGAGTATATCAGTGGGTCCAGTAAAAGCTTTCCTTACATGAAAATCATCACCCTGCCCTTCCCCTCCATGGACCCACTGCTGGCCAAATCCGAGAAAGCAGGACAGAGCCCCTCGACATCAACAAATTCTGCTTTATAGTTTCAGTCCAACAAACAGTGATTTGGGGTATCTGACTATGGCCCTCCATGTGCACAGCAAGGGAACTGAAATATCCATGAATTCACACAATCACTTGATAAATACTACAGCACACATTCACACAACTGTCCCTAGGGATGCCACAGTAAAGAAGCTGCCTGTGCCCAGAGGAATGTCATAGGGTCCAGCAGGCCCACAGAAGCAGCAAACAGAACACGGCAAGACCAAGTGAGAAATGCTGCTAGAAGGAAAAGGAACGGTGCTAAGAGGCATTCAGAGAAGCCTGTAACCCATCCTGGGGAAAGGGGGCACCCTCTAAGACAGCCTGCAGCCTCAAAGGAGACTGAAGGGTTTAGGGACACACACCAAAGACCAAGTGAAAACTAGCCACTTGGGGGTAAAAGGGGAGGAAGACGATCCCTAAACTGCTAAGCTGCAAAGGAGTAGACTTTGATACTGGACTTTTTATTACATACAGCATTCCTATTTTCTAAGGTGTGTTTTTTAAAATTTATAAAATGCATCAAAACATTAAATAGAATAATATGACAGATACTTAGGTAGATACTACTAGTTTTAGCAATTTTAAATATTTTGTGTGTGTGTGTGTGTGTGTGTGTGTGTAGGGCTTTCTAGGTGGCTTAGTGGTAAAGAATCCACCTGCAAAGCTGCAGATTTGGGTTTGATCCCTGGGTTGGGAAGATCCCTTGGAGAAGGAAATGACAACCCATCCCAGTATTCTCGCCAGGAGAATCCCATGAATAGTGGAACATGGTGGACTACAGTCACGGGGTCACAGAGTTGGACTCAATGACTAAACAGCAGCAGCAGCAAAAAGAGATATTTTTTTAAAGAAGTAAAATGTTACTTATAGAGCTCTTCTCCTCCATCCCCAGAGGTAACTACCATCCTGCACTGGGTGTAACTTTCCCTCTGTTTTCATTTATTAACCCCATAGGTATCAATCCATAAACAATAGAAAGTAGCATTTTGTGATTTTTGCAGTTTTTCCTACATGGTATCATAGCATATACATTCTTTTAGGAATTGCCTATTTATATTCAACATTGTGTTATTTTAATTGCTGAATAATATTCAATTATATTAAGTTGCATGATTATTACACAATTATCTCTTCCCTTTTTGATGGACATTTAAAGTTTTACCTCACCTCCCACCTTTTTTTTTCTTGCCATACCAGTAAACACCCTGTACTTGTCTCCTGTGCACATTCCATGATGTATGCCTAGAAATGGCGTTGCTGGGTTAAGGGTGTTCTCATCTCCAGTGCTACTGCACACGGCTGTATTCCGCTGCAGAACCACTGGGCCAATTTACCTTCCCACCTACATACTTATGTTTCTGCTTCCTCACGTTAACAAGCTGATGTTAACAAGCTCTTAAATTCTGCTAATCTAATGAGTGTGATACGTTATTTTCTCACTTTAATCTGCCTTTCCCCAGTTACTAGTGAGTAGCCCACCTTTTTATATGTCAAATGGCTATTCAGGTTTCCTCCGCTGATTGCCTCTTCGCATTGTCAGGCCATTTTCTACTGGGTTGTCTTTTTTAAAAGACTGGTTTGTAGAAATCCATTAGATATTCTGGATATTAATTCTTACCAATTGTTGTTTGACTTGACAATTACTCAGAAACAAAACTATTGAGAGAATCAGTTAAAAGATAAGTGTAGTCTCTTAAATATGGGTACCTTCAACCAAACGATTTTTATCGACTTTAGCAGAGGACGTGGCTTGTATTTTCTTAATGGTTTCATATCTCGTGGCCTAGGGCAGCATATGCAAACAGATGTCTAAAAAGAAGAGTTCACATTCATTGCTGAAGAGGTACCTCCATTAAACGATTAACTACTGTCCTGGAAATGTTAAAGACCCTCAGAGAAGCTGCAAGCCCTATGATGACCACAGACACACTTTAAATCAAAAACCAGATTATCATTTGATTTAGGGTGATTTTCAAAACATTTTCATTTTCATTCAAATTTTGTTCCATTTGTTTTCTTGAATTCAATTTAGAATTTGACTTTTTATCGAATCTCATAACAATCCTGAAAAAGTCAGTAATAACCAAAAATTATCACAACTATAAACATCCTCATAACTAAATCCAAAGACTGGAAAGTTATCATCTTCTTAAATCTCTTTATTTATAGGTGATGAAACTGAAGTTTGAGAGGCTAAGAAAGTTACTCATTCATTCATTCAACAATATTTATTAAGCTTCTACTCTAATAAATATCATTTAGGTGCTTACTATGTATTAAGCTAAGAATTTCATCTAAATTTAGATATTAAACATTTAAACAGAATTTAGACATATTTAGTGTCTCTGATGATGACTTTAAGAGGTAAAATTTTGGAAGTTAAATAGCTTGTGTAGTCTGTGGTCCATCAGTGGAGGAGGCAAGATTAAGACCCCGGAATCCTGATACCAGCAGGGCTTCCGACCTTGTCATAGGATATGCCTATGGTGCTTGCTCTGAGTTTGAAACAGAGATATGCATCCTACAGGAAGACAGGGCCCTGGCATTCACACAATATCATATCCACTTTCACAGATGAAATTCAGATCTCCTGGTGAAGAGGGCAATGGATAGGGGATGGGCAGGAGCCTATGCCCTCACTTAACAGAAACCCATCCTTGTGTNGCTCTGAGTTTGAAACAGAGATATGCATCCTACAGGAAGACAGGGCCCTGGCATTCACACAATATCATATCCACTTTCACAGATGAAATTCAGATCTCCTGGTGAAGAGGGCAATGGATAGGGGATGGGCAGGAGCCTATGCCCTCACTTAACAGAAACCCATCCTTGTGTGGGCACTTGACCCAAGACAAAGATTACTGATGTGGAGAACCCACCATGGAATCAGCTGGGAGAAGAGTAAGTACTTAGTCTTCTTGGTGAGCCAATCAGACAAGAGCCCCCATGAGGGGCTCACAGTCTAGTAGGGGAGACAAGCAATAAGTATATCAGGAAACCAGCGAAATAAATAATTACAAAGGGTGGTGAAGGGCCAGGAAGGAAGGGAACAAGGTAATGTAAGAGAAAGGCTTGTGGGCAAGGGACTTATTTTGGAATGTGTAGTCAACAGGCTTCTATTAACACTAAAACGGAGACCCATGTGAGCTAGCCTTAGCACGATCTGGGAGAGAAGTGCGGGCAAAGGCTCTGTGAAAGGAAGGCAAAAAGTATCTCTGTGAGTACCAGAGGGAGAGGGAGAGGCAGGTAGCAAGCGGCTTGAGATGAAAGCAAGGGGCAATCACTCAAGGCCCTGAAGGCTATGGTAAGGAGCTGGAATTTACTCTAAATATAATGGGGAACTACATGATTAAATCCTTTCCTCAGTCACTTTGATCATTAAATGGAGAATGGAATACTGGGGTCAGAGAAGGGAACAAGAGGCCAGTTCTCTAGTTAGGCAGCCATCATGATGGCGGCTTGGATTAGGATGGTGTCAGTGAACGTTGACAGAAGCAGGTGGAGTCAAGACCTATTTTGGAAACAGAACCAACAGGGCTTACAAATGGATGGACGGTAGGGTATGAGTGAGAGAGAGGAATCAAGGATGACCTTTAAATTGAAAAAAACTGAATAAGGAACTGCTTACAATTACTTCTCCAATATTTTATGATCCGTCTTGAATTTTTTACCTTCATAGACCTCCAAGGAGAAATGTGAAGGGGATAGAAGGTCACAACACAGTGATTCTTCTACAAGGAATGGTATGGCAGTCTGGGACTGAGACACTGTATCTCTTCCAGAGGTCAACTTTGTGCATCCTTTGGTTGGGAAGGCATCGGGACCCTTGGCCTCTGGCTGCCTCAAGTGGTCCTTTAGCAACCACATCTAGTTAGCTGTTTGTTAAATGAGATATTCAGAGACATAACTACCACCTGCTTTTCAGTAGCAGCAACAAAACTACTAACACACGCAATAAATACCAACTCCTGATCTAGAAAGCTCACTAAATTCTGGAATTCAGCAACCACGGAGTAACTCTGTAGGCTTCTCAAGTGATGTAGACTGATATCAGACAAATACCAGAATTTTGTGTAGAATCCCAGGCTGTTTATAAAGCTCCTCTAACTTCGAACACATTAGAAGCAACATGAGAATTCATGCATATTATTTAACCATGCAGATAATTTAAGATAATCAATGTTAGTCCAAGTTGCAAATGTGTTTCCTATTTTTTTTTCAGCATTCCAATTCACTCTCCATCTTCTCTCAATTATCATCTTTGGTTTCTAGGACCTCCTTAAGGCTTCTATTTGATTCTTGCAAGACTGGAAAGAGCTGACATGGGAAGCTCTTGACCTGACCCTGGCTGTTTCACCTTTATTCTTTTTGTTGCCTGTCTCCTGATTTCTCTGCAGGAGCAGACCTTGTTTATACATCATCCAAAGTAGGAGCCTGGGTCTGGAAACAGGGTAGAACCTGGGCACCACTCCAGGAGAATAAGAAGGAACATGATCCACTTTATATTTACCTAGAATGTTCATTAAAGCAGAAATTGTTGTGGTAATAACTAACTCACGTAGCTGGAGCATGACCTGGGGGCTGCAGGACCACATGCAAAGTGCGCAGGCCCAGGTCAGACAAAGCTGCAAGAGGTCTCAGCACAGCTTACTGTGAGCCTGGGGACTCGGGCAAGTTTATTTAGCATCCAAGCCCTATTTCCCAATCATAAAATGGAGGCAACACCCATCCTGCAGGCATTTGAAGTGATCAAAAATACTTAGGTAAAGTACAGGGAAACCAATCAATACACAGCAGCATTTATAGCATTTCCTAATTTACAATGACCTTTTGCATACATGGTTTCACTTCTTACTAACCTGACTAAATCCAAGTCTTCCATTTTTGGCTAAAGCGACACCCCCCATGTTCTTCTAACTGTGAAGGGCTAAATATTTTCACCCTGACTTCCATCTTGTGCCAACTTTGATTATTGGGAGCAGAAATTTAACACTTAGTGTTAGAGTCATAGAGCCTTGTCTAGGCTCAGCAGTGACATCATAGGTGGTAAAGTCTGGGCACAGGATATAGGGGTGTGGTGATGGCCACACCCATTTGCCAACCCTCCTCCAACCCAGTCCATCCTCTTGATTCACAGCAGCAAAGGGTCACTTCTGTTTCTAAGGCTTAGAGATAAGTTGAAGGCAGCTTTGGTGGGAGTTCTTTTAGTTCAGTGATAAACATGCTTGTTCTCCAGTGTATTCCAGGAATCTTTGACCCATCACCACATGTGTGTCTGTATTTGAGTCTATAGTCAAATATATACCTGTTTCTTTGCATAAGGCCTATTTCAAATGCAAAAGGCATTGAAAGACATTAATANCAGTGATAAACATGCTTGTTCTCCAGTGTATTCCAGGAATCTTTGACCCATCACCACATGTGTGTCTGTATTTGAGTCTATAGTCAAATATATACCTGTTTCTTTGCATAAGGCCTATTTCAAATGCAAAAGGCATTGAAAGATATTAATAGAACTCTTACTTCTAACCCAAGACAACTAGCTAGGAAGTGACAGAGTCATGATCTGGACCTGATGTATTGAGTGACTGATTCAACAGGAACATGGAGCATGTGAACTCAAGTACCATTAGAGGTCAGGCAGTATGTGTATAAATGTGAAACGCCAGGTGGAAGGCAACAGGGAGTGGGAAGGCTAGCGAACAGAGTGTACGTGCCAATCTGAAGGCATTCAAATGGAATTGCTTTGCTTCATACACTGTGGTTGACAAATTTAAAGTCTACAGGCTGCCCATCAGCCACCTTGCACCACGTACCATGAATAGAACCTTTGCTAATTGCTTTCATTCAAAATCTTTTGACATTCTTTCCTTTTATGATTTATCGTGTCAGCTCGTTTTTATGTTTACAAGATTTGCTTTTAAGATATTTTATGTAAATTTCTTATGTCTAAATACAGCTTCATGCAAATAGAGTTTACGACCAAACAGCTAATATAGCTGCCCATTCTTTTTTCTTTTTGGCTATGCTGGGTCTCAGTTGTGGTATGTGGGATGTTTAGTTGTCACACAAGTGCTTATTGGGGCATACAGGATCTCATTCCCTGACGGGATTGAACCCTCGTACATTAGGAGTAGAATCTTAACCACTGCACTACCAGGGAAGTCCCTACATATTCAGTTTTTTTAAAAAATAAGTAGCCTTAAAACAGTTCTCTAAATTTGGGCAAAAATAAAGTAAAAATTTGTTGTTGTTGTTATTTAGTCACTAAGCTATGTCTGATTGTGTTTTGACCCCATGAACCGTAGCCCATCAGGCTCCTTGGTCCAAGGGATTTCCCAGGCAAAAATACTGGTGTGGGTTGCCATTTTCTTCTCCAGGGGATCTTCCAGATCCAGGGATCAAATCCATGTCTCCTGCACTGGCAGGAGAGTTTTTTTTTTACCAGACCCATCCTAAAGAAGGGACAGACTGGTAGTGTCCAGAGGTGTGAAAGCAAATCTAATCCAGGAAAGCTCTCTGGAGGAGGCAGTATTTGAGCTAAGAGAGATGGAAGGAATACTTTTCTTAAGCAAAGGAAAAAAGAAAAAAAAAAAACAAACCTATTCAGGTAAAACAAACAAAGGTGAGCAAAAAGAGGAAAGAGCTGGGCTCTTCCAGAAAAATAAACAGTCCTATTTTGTTGGAGAATAGAACACAAAATCTTGGCATTAGAGAGCAAAGTCCAAAAAATCATCTGAGACCAGATGAGCAAGGCCTCTGATTGCCAAACTAAGGAGTTTATTGGCTGGGAGTGGGAGGTGGACAGGCCAGAAGGCTTCAGAGACGAAATGGCCTGATCAGAGAATGGGTTTTCTAGAAGATAAATCTGCCTCTTTGATTTTACAGACCCTTTCTTAAGCATGATATTTTTTCCCTAGACAACTTCAATCTGAAAAAAAAAAAAAGTCATTCTTCTCAGCACGTTGTTAAAAGTAAACCTGGTCACCATAAAAGTATAGGAGAAAAGGAGACATAGGAACTAGCAGCAAATCCAGCAAACATGGCCATCAGTTTCTGGGACTCTTAGTAGAGATCAGCAAAAACAGCTTTTTAAAAAACACGGAACTATGGCTGAAATTATATTTTCCAGCGTAGGTTTCCACTAGTGACTACTTATAATTTTATTTGTCTGGCATTTTCCATAAAATATACCATCACTAGCACATCATGAAAGGCTATCCTCTGTTCCATTATAAATGCAAAGAATGAAAAAGGAAGGATAAGAGGAAGGGAGGAGAGGAGGAAAATGATACATGGCTTGTCAGGAAATGTAAGTCAAATGTCAAAATCGACCTTTTCAAAGTAATGATGAAGAAAAAGAAAAACATCAAACAATCTGTTCAGAACTTTTATGAAAAAGTGGTGTAGGGTAAAAATACAACGGGATTTGGAGTCGGAAAAGCTCTCTTGGAATCTCCACTTTCTCCTTTTATTACTACCTTCTTGAGATGAGATAAATTTCTTCCTTTCTAAAATGGTGATATAATTTATTACTTTAATGGTTGTGAGGNTCAGAACTTTTATGAAAAAGTGGTGTAGGGTAAAAATACAACGGGATTTGGAGTCGGAAAAGCTCTCTTGGAATCTCCACTTTCTCCTTTTATTACTACCTTCTTGAGATGAGATAAATTTCTTCCTTTCTAAAATGGTGATATAATTTATTACTTTAATGGTTGTGAGGGATAAAAGTGTCACACGGTGTCATGGATCATATGTACTTGCCTCTTTCTCTCCTTTGGAAAGCAATAGAAGTGCCTGTTGTATGATGGGGCTGTGGCCACGGGGATTGCACAAAGGCAACAGCTGCTTGAGTTCACCCAACCTCCAAAGGGAATCTAAACATCCATTTGGTCAGCTTGGACCTGCATACAAGGGAGAGAGGCAGTGATGCCAATAACACCAAGGACCAGGGGACAATAATCACTTTGGTCTCACTGTGGCAGGCATCGAGTGACCTCTCTGGGGGGAATTCATGACCGTACTTCCCCTTTCTCTAGATTAGTATTAATAAATATTAAATAAATACTAAAATTAGTTGACCCCCTTGAGAACACCATATGAAGCCAAAGGGGAAAGGTACAGAAGGGAGGTACAGGGGAAAAATAAACATTTGGGGATTTCAAATGTGTTAAAGCACAGTGAGAATAATCTGCTGGAAACACATTCATTTACAAATATTTATTGAGCACCTATTTGGGCAAGATGCTGTGTAGGCTGTGAGGATATATCTATTAACGAAACAAACAAATAAACAAATCCCTGGCCTCACAAACCTTACATCCTAGTGAAGCACGAGACAATGATCAAAACAATAAATGCACAGTAGATTAAAAGCTCACTAGAAGCACATGCTGTAAATTTTAATCTACACACATGAATAGAAAAAGAGAAGGTATAAACTTTGAGGCAGAATCCTCCTATGTTAACACTGGGGATTCTTCAAATTCTGGCCACACACGACAAAAAAAGGGCAAGGATTTTTGTGGAAAAGAGTGACAGTGGAAATTACATGCCGCAGACTAATACGAATTTAGCATTCTGAAAGAGAGAAGGGAGAGAAGTGTGTATGTGCATTGGAACCTCTGGATATTCTGAATTACCTTAAGGAGAAAACTGGGGAAGGGTGCACATGTTCCAGTAGCACGATGGAGAGGGCAATTTCTTGTTTACTTTTTAAAATTTCTTAAATTTATCAGGTTACAAATGATTCTTAAATTCCTTGGGCTTTACAGTATTTTTCAAAGAAATACAAAAATAGTTAAAGAGGGATGAATGAATTCTCTATGTACGAACACAAAAATCAGTTTGCAATCCATAAAGTGGAAAATCGAAGTTACAGAGCTTTGTAACTTGTGATCACATACATGTAACACATAGTTTTTTTATGATGGCAACTCACATTAGACAGCTTAGCTATCCCGCCAAAGTCTCAGTGACTCACCTGTGAGCGCTTCCCTTTTTTACCGTCCACACACAGCATCACTAAGTAATGGCTTCTGTCTTGGAGTGGCCTTCCTAATGTTTCCCTTCTTTTCATCTGGTTGTCGCTGTCCTAGGCCAGCTGTCATTATCTCTCACTTGAATAACTGCACAAATCTCCTCACTGGTCTCAGTACATGCATCACAGACTAGATTTGCTTCTTAGAACATCAATCCTCCCTTGATTCTCCAATGACCACTCTGGACCAAGTCCAGTCTTGACATGGCTTCCAACACTCTTCCAAATCTGGCCTATCCTACAAGCAGTCGGCAACGATTCCTGTCTAATAATGGTTTCCTCCACTCTTCTTTACAGCAGAATCCTATTTGTGCAATTAATGAACACAGACTCTTGATCTCAGGCTTAGCCCCAAGGGATATGCTATGGGTTGACACATAGCAGGCAATCCACTTTTTCTTTTTTAACTAAATGAATGAATGGTATAAATAAGCCATGTTTATACCATTCCTCTTTCCAAATGATTAGTCTACAAGTCCACATGTAACCCAGTTCTGGCCAATGAGATACTGCAAGTATGTCCAGTCCTTCCTGTCTGGAACTTACTTGTGCAAAGAGCTACAGCAGCCATCCTGCAACCATGAGGTCACAGAGAAGAAGGCTAAAAACAATCGACGTGCTAAGTCTGGCAGAATGCAATGAGATGAAAGCTTATGTTACTGATGATATAGATCCAGTGACTCTGGAATTGCTTACCTCCAAATCCTAAGATAAAAGCCTGTGTTATCGATGATCCAGAGTGGTAGATCCAACCACTCTGAAACTGCTTACCTCCAAATTCTTATTAAAGGATATATCAAAATATCTTCATTGCCTAAATTGGACTTTAATTTGCCTATGAATCACTTGGAAGTATCATTAAAAGGAAAATTCTGAATCAGTAGATTTGAGGTGGGGCCTGAGATGCCACTTTAATAACAGACTCCCAGATGATGCTGCTTTCCAAGGACCACATTAAGAGAAATGAGGACGTAAACCGCTACAAACTGGACACTCCATTACTTTTAGCTGGCAAGTATGGGTTGAAAGGTATGGATGCTAAATTTCAGCTAAATTACTTTTACCTGAACTTATCTTACTTACTGCCTACTGTCCCTCCCCACATACCAAGCTAACTACACTAATCATCCAGACTTCTCAACACAGACGAAAGCCTCCTGGGCCTGCCTCATGCTCATCCTTTACCTGAAGGAGCTTCTGTAGATTTTGCCACTATTCCACACATCAGCCTGGGTCGCCTTTTTCACTCATTAATTTTATTTGCACTTACTCCCATATATGTTTCTCTAGGGTCTTTTATTCAAGTCATTATTAAACAATTACAGCGACTTGTTAAATAGACAAGATGATTTTGAAAGACTTGAAATTTAACTGCAAGACTGTTGAATTCCCTAGCAGATTTTACATATTATATTATGGTTGTGCTCCATTTCAGTAGCGTGGAAATTAAAAACCACATAAACAGTGTTCTGTTGCCAGTAATGACATGCATGTGTCTCTCCTTGATTAACATTTAATTGCACATGGCACTTTGACAAATTTTTTATCTTCTGATATTAATATGCATCAGCTTGAAACTGAGCTCATAAGAATTTTTCATGCCCCCTCTCAGGTTACAAACACCACCTCTCTCTTATCTCTCCAAGAAATTCCTACCTGATTCTATTTCATTAATTATCAATATGCTTTTCATAGCACCATGTTTTTTTTTAAATATCACTCTAAATTTTAACATTCATACCTTTCAGCCCACACCTGCCAGAAGAGGCCTCCAGTGACTCGATTAGAATGCAAGTTATGTCGAGTGTCGGGATGGGAGAGGGCTGAAGGAGATGAGTACTGCAGCTGTCACAGACGGCGCATCAATACGGCCGCACACCATCATTCAGATGTGCTGGTATGCTTTGATTTGCACTGTAAATGAGCATAATTTATCTGCCGCCCCAATCAACCCAACACCATCACAAAATCTGTGCAAACAAGGACATCAGGGATAACTGAAAGAGCAGGACTCCAGAGATGGAGGCTTTTATTCAAATTCTACCAATGACTCTGCACAAGAATATCACCTTTCCCTTGCCCCTCAATACCCTATTTCCCCCACCAAATCAGCAGAATTTAAAGTCACACACTGTAAAAGGGAAAATCCAAAATTACTTTATGGGGACTTTCCTGGGGTTTCAGTGGCTAAGACTCTGCACTCCTAATGCAGGGGGTCTGGATTTGATCCCTGGTCAGGCCACTAGATCCCACACACCATAACTAAGAGCTCAAATGCAACAACTAAAGATCTTGCGTACCACAGTGAAGATCAGAGATCCTGTATGCCACAACTAAGACCTGGAACACCCAAATAAAAATTTTAAAATAAATACTGATAAATAAATAAAACTACCCTATGACATCCACAACTGATTCAGCAANTTATGTTCTCTTTCAATGTGAAAGGTAAAAGTATTAGTCACTCAGTCATGTCTGACTCTGTGACCCCATGGACCATAGCCCACCAGGCTCCTCTGTCCATGGGATTCTCCAGGCAAGAATACTGGAGTGGGTTGCCATTTGCTTCTCCAGGGGATCTTCCTGACCCAGGGATTGAACCCACATCTCCTGCATTGCAGACAGATTCTTTATCGTCTGAACCACCAGGGAAGTACTTATTTTCAATCAGTTCAGTTCAGTTCAGTCGCTCAGTCGTGTCCGAGTCTTTGCAACCCCTTGAATCTTGGTAAGACTTCCAAGGAGATATAGGAATGACCAAGTGAAAAGATACTCAAATATCATTAGTTGTCAGAGTAAAATTCATAAGAAAATCAATCAGAACAGCTTAAAAACAACTCAAAATGGTGCAGCCATTTCAGAGAATTGTTCATCAGTTTCTTATAAGGTTTAAACGACTATTAAAGCAGTTCAGTTTGGAAAAAAAAAAACAAAACTGTATTCTCTATTACACTGGAGGCCTCTAGACTAAATCTGAGGAAGTTAGTTCACCTTGCATTAGATGGGTATTTCCGAAAGAATTTTTATCTAGTGTGTGACTTTTCTGTGAAGATGGTTTGGGTTGGGATTTTCAGCAGTTGTGTCTTAAAGAGAAGTGGTCATATATCTGTGTGGTTACTCCTTTTTCTACAATACACCTTATGGCTTGAAGGGGAAGCTAGATGCTTCAAGAACACGGGAACTACTACTTCCTCCGCCTTAACTTATTTTTTAATTACAAAAGTAACATTCTTTAAATGTTGAAATAATACAGAAGTGTGTAAAAATTAAATGGCAAGTCTCCTTCTCCTTTTTCTTTAACTATCTCAGTCTCAGGCAACACTGTCACAGTGTGGTGTGATTCCCTCCATAGCTTTTGTCTTATTTCTAAGTATATATAATCATATATGCATAACACAGTTTTGTTGTGTTTTTTTTTTTTTTCCACACAAATGGGAACAACCATGTATCCAATTCTGCAACTTGATTCACACCTTCTTCCAGTGAACATCATCTTGATTTTTTTCAGAAATTTGGGAGAATTTATTGAGATTTGGGTTTCCCCCCCAAAAGAATCTGAGTAAAGGGCATGGGCATAGGTAGCTGTGTCTTTTCTTTTTTCCTCCCTCTTCCCTTCCCTCCCTTTCTGTCTCTCTCCCTTTCTTTCTTTTCTNTCCAGTGAACATCATCTTGATTTTTTTCAGAAATTTGGGAGAATTTATTGAGATTTGGGTTTCCCCCCCAAAAGAATCTGAGTAAAGGGCATGGGCATAGGTAGCTGTGTCTTTTCTTTTTTCCTCCCTCTTCCCTTCCCTCCCTTTCTGTCTCTCTCCCTTTCTTTCTTTTCTTCTTTCTTCCTCCCTCCCTTTCTCTCTCTCTTTCTTTTAATTCCAAGGGGCTGGAATGAAATATTAGGAAGAATATTATGGAGGAAGGCAAACCAATAAAAACCAGGATCTTTGGGCTGACTAGTCAATGGACCCGGGGACCAGTTTCATGGAGACCCTATCTTAGAGTCTCCATGTAGAACACACTTCAGAATTGTCCCTCTAAAACACAGAAGGCAACCCCATTTGCTAAGGGTTCCCTCAAGAGGTTAATTCTCCTGCTCTTCTGGTCTACTCTGGGAGGGCTGAGAAAGCTTCTCAGCTTTGACAAAAGCTCTGGAAGACAGCTTGAAACTGCACCTGTTACTTGAGTTGGGTAGCCTTCAGCTTGCATGGAAACTGTCCCCATAGCTGCAGCTGAGGTTGGGACCGAGAGGAGTGGCCCTAGACCCCAGAACATTTATTACTGATATCTTTCCATAGTAGCACAGATAGATCTATGTTATTCTTTTAAGGGCTGCATGACATTCCCTGGATGTACTGTAACTAAATTAGCCATAATTAACCAAGTGTGGACAGTGAGTGTGTGTTCTCTTTCTTGGCTATTATAGTGATGTCCCTCTATCACAGTATGACCAACTAGGCCAGCTGAACGTCTTAGCTGAGGTGCCACGAAGCTACTGAAAATAGTGTGTTGAAATATCTGGCATTCTTCCCAGAAAAAAAATAAGATATCGTCTGACTGGCCCAGGGATCTGCACAGCAAATGGAAAAATATACTGAAATGGAGCCCAAAGATAAATCTTTCCAATATTGCAATGTTTGTACCAGGAAAACCTCCCATTTGATCAGTCTATTCATTTGAGGAATGTAAGACACTCAAACTATGTTATAACTTCTAAATAAATTATAATCTACACCCCTCCCAAATTATACAATCATTCATTTGGACCGTCCTTTAGTGTCTATACCCAGTTTTTGTCTCAAAAGTGTTAATATTTTCTCTCCAGTGTCTTTTAGATTTTAGGCATAAACAATCCATTCTTGGGCATATTTATATTCTGCTCTATTCTTACTAAAAAATATGAATAAGGAAAGCCCAATACTCTTTACAATATTAATTTGTGTTTTACCAACCAATATTAATCATTGACTGTATGCTGGTACTAGGCTCAACCCAAGGCCACAGTTATCTTTTACTTTAAGAGGCAGAATCAACATTCAAACCTGGGCCCAACTGACCTCAAAGCTTCTAGTTTATAATTTACCAAGATTTGTCATCTGTGAAACAAGTGATGTTATTAAATTGGGATGAACTACATTCAGAATAAGAAGTTGGCTTAAGAATGGATTCAGAACCAAATTTCCAATATTTTCTTTAAAGAAGTTCTCCCAGCCCTGAGATCAGCTGTACCTTCTTGGGTCCAGCCCTTAATGTCTCTGGAATTAACTTTATTAATCTATAGAATAGGATATTGGACTACTTTAATATTTTATTACTCTTTTTAGGGACATCTATACTTAACTGAATATATGTTGAAACTGGCAAATAAACATATTTCAGAGATCATAATGGTCATGAAGAATTTAAGATTTTTAAAACCCCATGTATGTTTAAAGACATTATTATAAGGTTCTTAGATACAGGAATCAAAAATGCATGCTATGTGACCCAGAGTGTTTCCTAAGGAGTTTATATGCATTACCTCATTTAACCCTCACGAAATAACTGAGTTAAATTACATTATTATGATCCCCATTTTTTAGTGGTGGCAACTGACATCTGAAGATATTAAATAGTATACTGAAGGTCACACAGCTGGTAGGTTCCAGGACCAGTTCTCTCTCCTAGCCTGCTGGATTCCAGAGCCCAAGTTCTTAATCTGTATTTCAGACTCTATTCCAAAGAATAATTTAGATTAAAGTTTAATATCTGTTGCCTCCAAAGATAATTGTGTTCAAATAGAGAGAGACTCTTAAAGATGCTTCTTTCACATAGTAATATACAGCTAAGTTTCCTTTGCATGTGCATTATTTAAATTTTTTCTTGAAAAGTAAAAAAGGACATTCCCTTAGGTGGCTGTTGTCTTTGTAAGATGAGTACCCTCTGATTTTGCCCAAAGATAGAGAGGTGTCAGGCTAGAACTATTTGAGCCATTTGAGTTCTAGCCAGGCTAGAACTATTGAGAGAAGGCCAAGCCTCCTCTGAAAGGAGTTTACAAAGTTGTTGTCAGAAAAAAGCAAGCCAGAGGGAACATCAAGCCTGCTGGTAAATGAGATGGGGTGTGTAATCAAAGCTGGCTTTAGAAGACCTATTTTTAAAAGAGTTCATGGCTCACAAGGAGACTGAGTGAATGAGCAAAGCTAGTGTGACAGGAGTCTGGAGAGAGGACCTTATGGAACTTATAGACGCTCCAGAAAACCAGATGGTATTCCCTGAGTGGAATTTTTTATAGCACTTTTAAATTGTGATGCATGGTGGCAGCTTCAACACAATATCTGGGGCTCTCTCACAAGGTCGCAGGTAGGGAGAAATTGTCCATGCTTTCCTCATTTGCTCTTTTTCACGGGCAGCTGGGTTAGTCTAGGCAGAAAGAGGAAGGCATTTAGGTGTTTTCCATAGCCTCTTCAGTCCTTTCCAGGAAACTGAAAGTGACTTCAGCTCTCTACGAAGCTGGAAACCTTTTTAATTTCTGGAATGAATTTCCAGTTCAGTGGCCCGCATCTGACTGCTTGGCCTGCAAACTCCCTGGCTCTCTTGTATTATCTTTTCTCTCCTCAGATTTTTCTTCAGCCCTCAGCCCTGTCTCCCTCCATATCCTTCTCTTGTCCCACAAACAGGGCTTGTGGGGCCAGGCTGTCTGCTTGTGCCTTTATCTTACCACTCACCCACAGAAGCCCAGAAGAAATAAGTATCAGTCAATCTTTAGAGGTGCCCTCTGCTGGTTGTTGGCAATGCAACATCAAAATTAATGTCTGGAAATAGAGTTTCTTCGTTTAATAAAAATTTAAGTTAAAGACACTAGTAGATAGGATAAAACACAGAGGAGAATATTGCTATGAATTATAAAAGCTTTTAAATGCTACTGAATTGTGTTTGATTTACTGGGGTGTGCAGTAGAGCAGTGGTTAACTGTGGGTGCTTTTGCCCCCAGGGAACATTTTGCAGTGCCTAGAAACATTTTTGGTTGTCACAGCATAAGGTAGGAGTGTGCTACTTGCAAGGGGTGGGTAGAAGCAAGGGTTCCACAAGAGAGCCCTCACCCACCCCACCTCAACAGAGAATTATCTGACTCCAGTAGAGTGGGCCTAACTCAGATACGCCTGAGAATGCTCAAATTAGAGTATTAGCATTTCAGGATTTGAAAAAAATTTAAAGATTAGTTGAGCAGTTCCCAACCTTGGTTGCCCATAGGATCACTTAAGAAGCTTTAAAATATTGACATTTGGGTCCCATCCCTGGAGATTCTGATACAGTTTAATTTCTGGTTTGGGTGTGGTGTGGGCATCAGGATTTTTAATCTTAACAGATGGTTTTAATATTCAGCCAAAGTTGAGAACTGTTGATGTCATCCAAACCCCCACTGTTCTGGATAAAGCATCAGATCTTGGGAGATCAGATTTCAGTGTAACAAAGTGGCAGAACTGGAACAATATCTTGAGGAAAAGATAATATGGCACTAGAGCTTCCCTGGTGGCTCAGATGGTAAGGAGTCCATCTGCAATGCGGGAAACCTGGGTTTGATCCTTGGGTCTGGAAGATCCTCTGGAGAAGAAAATGGCAACCCACTCCAGTATTCTTGCCTGGAGAATCCCCATGGACAGAGGGGCTTCGCAGGCTACAATCTGTAGCGTTGCAAAGAGTTGGACACAACTGAGGCACTAAGCACAGCTTGACTACACACCACACGGCAAAGCAAACACTGTGTTAATATCTTATCACTTTTTTGGGGGAAAACTCTAAATTTTTGTTTATGATCTATTCATTTTTTAATAGTATCAATAATTTTTTCTAAAATGACACTTTAAAAAAAATTCAGGCTCAGCAAAATGCAAATTGAAACCACGAGATGCCACTATGCACTTATTTTATAGTATAGCTAAAAGTTAAACAGGTACACATAACTAACAGTACTAAAGATGATGAGAACACAGACAAAACAGAACTCTCATATGTTGCTAATGGGAATAAAAATGGTACAGCCACTTTGGAAAGAGTTGCAGAGAGTTGGAAACAACTGAGCGACTTAATAATACCACCACCACTTTGGAAAACAGTTTGTCAGTTCCTTATAAGATGAAACACTTCTACCATGTGAACTAGCATTCCCACTCTTAGGTATTTATTCAAGAGAAAAGAAAACTTACATTCACACAATAACCTGTACATTAACGTTTCAGTTCAGTTCAGTTCAGTCGCTCAGTCGTGTCCGACTCTTTGCGACCCCATGAATCGCAGCACGCCAGGCCTCCCTGTCCATCACCATCTCCCGGGGTTCACTCAGACTCATGTCCATTGAGTCAGTGATGCCATCCAGCCATCTCATCCTCTGTCGTCCCCTTCTCCTCCTGCCCCCAATCCC
>SJYA01000924.1:79548-104722 GCA_006410615.1 Neotragus moschatus | reverse complement strand
CATAAGGGTGGTGTCATCAGCATATCTGAGGTTATTGATATGATCACAAAAATAGGAGCAACCCAAATGTTCTTGAACTGGTAAATGGATTAACAAACGGTGGAATGGCCATACAATGAAAATCAGCACTAAACGTGAACTACTAGTGCAACAGTGTGCTTGAATCTCAAATAGATTATGGCAAGTGAAAGAAGTCAGACTCAAAAGACACATTCTGAATTATACTATTTCTAATAAATTATGGAAAAGCCAAAATTATAGGAAGACAAAATGGGTTAGTGGTTTGAGGGCCAGAGAGTAGGATGAAGGGTTGAATGCAGGGGAGGCTCAAGAAGGAAGTTTGTGGGATGATGAAACTCTTCCATGTCTTGATTTTGATGGCAGTTACATGACTATGCATTTTTCTGAACTCAAAGAACGGTATAACAGAAAGGGTCAGTTTTACTGTATGTAAATTATAAAAGTGACTAAAACAATGCATAAAAGGTTGAGAAACATAGAAATATAAGAAGAAACAAAAACAATAATTCACTCTTATCCCAAAATGGGGTGGCATTTGGTTAACTGATTTTCAAATCTCTCTGTCTCTGCATATGGGTGAGAAACAGAAAAGGACAGACAGCAGTAAATGCATGTTATTCTGTACAGTTTCATTATATGTATATCTGTGTTATAAATAGTATTACTGTTTAATTTTACTTGAATTATGCATAAAATCGCACTATAAATTGTGCTTTAATTTAAAAAAAATAACAAAAGCAATAGAAACGAAAGCAGAAGTTGCTCAGTCGTGTCTGACTTTTTGTGACCCCATGGACTGTAGCCCACTGGGCTCATCTGTCCTTGGAATTCTTCAGGCAAGAATACTGGAGTAGGTAGCTGTTCCCTTCTCCAGGGGATCTTACCAACCCAGGGATCAAACCCAGGTCTCCCACATTGCTGGAGGATTATCTGAGCCACCAGGGAAATCCAATAGAAACTAAGGAGTTGGTAAACTTTAGATAATGATTTTTTCCACTACAAGGAATATTTTCTAGAATCCCTCTAGGGTTAAGAAAAGAAATTATGAAGAAATTATTGAATTGATAACTTGTAAAATAAAACATGCTTAAGTTTAGATAGTACAGATGTATTCTTTGTTAGGGGAAGGAGGTAATATGAATGCTTACATTTGCTCCCACCTCCCTTTGCATTTACCCTCTGATTTTTGTTGCTCATGTGTTTTAAAAATTTACTTATTTTTAATTGGCAGATGGTTGCTTTACAGTATTGTGTTGATTTCCGCCATACATCAACATGAGTCAGCCATAGGTATACATATGTCCCCTTCCTCTTGAACTTCCCTCTCGCGTCCCACCCTATCCCACCCCTCTAGGTTGCCACAGTTGCTCCTGTATTTTAACTTTGTTAAGAATGATACCATTTGCATTCTGGCTTACAATTATAATTCCCCCAGTTGTTCAGTCTTCTCTGTTTGTTTTTTGTTTTCCTAAGAATTTAAAAAGTTAACTAATTTAAAAACTCTGTCGAAGTATCATTAACATGATATTAATTTCAGGTGTACGATTTCAGTTGAGGTGTACAGTGACTTGATTTTTTTATATGTTACAAAATGATCACCACTGTTCAGTCTTTACATATAAAAGACTTCTATGATCGTCATTTACCCTTTTACTATGACTTTTTAAAAATTAATTTATTTATTTGGCTGCATTGGTTGGGTCTTATTACAGCCCGTGGGATGCTCACTGCATCGTGTGTGATCTTTCATTGCAACACACAGGCTCTCTAATCACCCTGTGGCATGTGGTATCTTAGTTCCCCCACAGGGATTGAATCCATGTCCCCTGCATTGGAAGGCAAGTTCTTAACCACTGGACCACCAGGGTAGTCCCTAGCATGACTTTTCCATTCCTAAATTTAGTTTGATTCAACTTTTGTTTGCTGGACTACATAGTTAAGCAGTTTTTTCAAGAAGAGTTTTATGGATTTGATGTGATCTGAGTTCTCTAAAATTTTGAGAAATAATATCTGCCTGTTTAAACAACACCTTTGCAGCCTGTGATATTTCTGGGTTATCCTGTCCTTAGAATTTTATCAGTTTTATTCTCTTCATATTGCTGAAGAGTTTTTTGAGACTGACTCAATTGTGTTCCCCAAAGTTGACAGTTATTTTTATCTTGATCTATCATCTTTAGTCTTAATTTTCTTAATTTCTTTGTATTTTTCTTTGGCATTAACTCTGACGATCTTTTCCTTCATGTCATCAATTCAAATTGTCAGTGTTTCCACCTTCACTAGGAATAGACTATCTTTCTCATTTTACCCCTTTTAGGAGCAACATGTTGCTGTCTATTCACTTCTCTGGAAACTAGGAGTGTGGATATGGGTATGAGAAAGGCAAGGGCTAGTCTGGACTGAGTACTGTCTGTATTTGGGTTCTTATATGTCCTCTGAGATTTTGTAGAACCTCAGACGAGTAAGACCAAATAGCTCACTTCATTTGGCCTGTGGTATATCCTACTTCCAAGGGCTCTTACTCATTCCTCTGACTCAGCACAGCACCCTGGAGAATGGGAAGGCCCAACAAGACCTTCCTGTCGTTGCAAACTGTGACTTTGACTTTTCCTAGGACTGTTTATTCATTGCTCACTTTATTTACAAATTGAGGATGATTAATGAGTTCTTATGATGCTGTTGACTTACTTTTCCTCAGTGCTATGCTTCTGTTTTTTCCTTGGTTACCAACCAAGGTTTGAAGTCTATGGCATAAGATCAATCTCTCATAAGACTAGAAGTATCCAAGTGCTGTCTTATATTTGGTTACATGTTTGGGAAATTTATGGGTTTTCCTTTATTTTTATTGATTTCAATAATGTTGCCAGTGAAGAGTCTACAGTCCTCCTTTGTTGTGCCATCTTTTCTGGAAATCTGTTTGTCCCACCACTTAATATCTGAGATTCATTTTCTCATCTATACAAATAGGAGGAAAGCCACCATTAAATGGTAAAAGATTAAATGAAACTTAAGAAAATTCTAGTTCTGTCTGAATTGTTTTGGGCCTAGTCATCCAACAATGGCTCCCACTAGCAAATCCTATCATTTATTTGTCTGATCTCAAGAACTTAGAGGCTTGTCATCAATCAGAAGTATATCCCAGATGCCGGCAAAATTTTTCTGTGAAGGGCCATGTAGTAAATATTTTAAAATTCGCAGGCCACATAGTCTCTGTAGCAACTACTTCATGTTGCAGCATGAAGCAAGTTGTTTGTTGTTCAGCTGCTAAGTCGTGTCCAACTCTTTGTGATGCCATGGACTGCAGCACACCAGGCTCCTTTTTCATTCACCATCTTCCAGAGTTCCCTCAAATTCGTGTCCATTGAGTCAGTGATGCTATCTAACCATCTCATCCTCTGCTGCCCCCTTTTCCGTTTCCCTTCAGTCTTTCCCAGCATCGGGGACTTTTTCAATGAGTTAACTCTTTGTATAAGGTGGCCAAATAATTGGAGCTTCAGTATCAGTCTTTCCAATGAATATTCAGGATTGATTTCCTTTAGGATTGACTGGTTTGATCTCCTTGCAATGCAAGAAGCTCTCAAAAGTCTTCACCAGCACCAGAATTCAAAAGCATCAATTCTTCAGGGCTCTGCCTTCTTTGCAGTCCAACTCTCACACCTGTACATGACCATTGGAAAAACCATATCTTTGACTATATGGATCTTTGTTGGCAAAGAAATGTCTCTGCTTTTTAATATACTGTCTTGGTTTGTCATAGCACTCCTTCTAAAACAAGACGTAAATGTATCAGTGGCTGTGTTTCAATAAAACTTTACTTATAGAAACTGAAATTTGAAATTGATATTATTCTCACATGTCACAAAATATTTTTCTTTTGATTTTTTCTCAGCTATTAAAAATGTGGAAAAAATTTATTTCCTCATGGGCCATACAAAAATGGTTAATGGGCTATATTAGGGTCATGTAAGCTCACAGGATATAATTTTCTGATCCTGGTATACCTTCAGCACTCCAGGATTTTGCTAGAGAGAATAATCTGGATCTTCACAGCTTTTATCAAAACCCCCTTTGAGAGAAATGGATTAGGAAATAGAACTCAAAGGACATACTGTCTATCCATTTTTCTACATTAACTGTAAATTCTGTCTTTGAGGCAAGTTCAACTCCTGAAAGACTATTAACTTGGTCCAACTCAGCTCAACTCTGAAGAGAATCTCCTTCACTGAGCTAAATTTGAATATTATGCTTTCTACTTTAATCAGTGGTTACTATAAGATAAAACAGCTTTATTTCAGCTTTTGCACTTGCAAAACAACTCCAATAAATCACTCAGTGTCCCTGTGTAGGGTATCCTGCAAAGAATTTGTCTCAGAATTCAGTACTAGGAAAAACTCTTTCCTTTCAGACATTTCCCAGTTCTTTCTCTCAGCTAACTACATACAATTCTTACCAGGCTTTCCTCTTTACACTGGCTTCTGGGAGGCTAAGAGTCAGTTTTTATTCTCAGTCATAGCAACAGCATCCTTCCAAGGCCCCTGTATAGTACAACTCCAGGGACCCTAAAGTAGTAGTCTAGTATAGACATTTAGGTGAGAAAACTTATATCTGGAAAAGTGACGGCCTTCTTTCTGAATCTGAGTCTGGACCTACTTTGAGGGCCATCCTACATCTACCCCTTCTCCAGCTGTCTTTTCTCGTTCCCTGAAGTATATTAATATGTTCTCTTAGAAAAATTTGGCAAAGGGTGGTTTCTTAGAGGAAAATGGCAAAGGTCTCTCTAGAAGCTCCTCTTGAAACGATTCACTTTCTTTCTTTCTTTTTTTTTTTTAACATATTTATTTTTACTTTATTTTACTTTACAATACTGTATTGGTTTTGCCATACATTGACATGAATCTGCCACGGGTGTACATGAGTTCCCAATCCTGAACTCCTCTCCCACCTACCACCCCATATCATCTCTCTGGATCATCCCCGTGCACCAGCTCCAAGCATCTTGTATCCTGTATTGAACATAGACTGGCGATTCATTTCTTACATGATAGTATACGTTTCAGTGGCATTCTCCCAAATCATCCCATTCTCTCCTTCTCCCTCAGAGTCCAAAAGATTGTTCTATACATCTGTGTCTCTTTTGCTGTCTCGCATACAGGGTTATCATTACCATCTTTCTAAATTCCATATATATGTGTTAGTATACTNATCCCACATGCTGCAAGTAAGACTTGATGTGGCCAAATAAATAAATAAGTTTTAAAAAGAAGGGACAACACATGCAATATACTAGAAGCAAGAGAGGGCACAGCACATAGAGAAAGTGGAAGGAGTTCAGTATGGTGGTGACAAGAAACATAGGCACTTGTGAGGGAGGGACAGTGGTTAAGGTGAGGCTGGAGAGGCAGATAAAGAGCCTTATTGGCACTCATTAGCTTTATTCCCAGAACAATCAGAAGCCATCTGCTGAGGAGCTCAAGCAGAGGTGGCAACAGAAGGGTGTATTGTTGGTTCTGCAAATTAGAAAGATCACCGCAAGTCAGGTGGAATGAACTGGGGAGGGGAAATACAGACATCAGGATTATTTTAGAGCTCACCAAGAGTTCAGAATAGAAAAACTATACTCCAGGTGGCACAGTGGTAAAGAATCCGCCTGCCAATACAGGAGATGCAGGAGATGCCAGTTCGGTCCGTGGGTTGGGAAGATCCCCTGGAGAAGGAAAGGGCAACCCACTGCAGTATCACTGCCTGGAAAATTCCAGGGACAGAGGAGGCTGGTGGGCTATAGTCCATGGGATCTCAAAGAGTCAGACACGACTGAGTGACTGAGCATGCATGTAAGAACTAGTAGAGGCAGGAGAGATGAAAAGAAGCAGGAATAGTCAAGGGACATGTATTGGGTATAATCGAGAAGACTTTCTGAGTAATGGGTGGGTATGAGGTGAATACGGAGAGAGAGAGGTCACAGATGAGCCCCGGGTGTCTGATTTGCGTACCCAAGTGGACAGGAACCCTTCAAGCAAAAACAAGCAAAATGCTGAAGAGGAAATGACTTTAGTTGGCTTGTTGATGTTCAGTTTAAAGTGACCAAGGAGAACTGCCTGATTGGCAGCTACAGATGTGGGCTTAGATCTCTGTGTAGAGATATGAGATAGAGGACAGGAACTAGGATCACATGGGCAATGACTGAGGTCTGGGAGTAGTGAGATGCCCCTGTGGTTGATATAGTCATGGGGTGGGCTGTGTTCTTCTTATAAAGATTCATTGCCCCTTCCTGGGGGGAGATTCAACTTTGCTACCTTGCTGTTGCCACATGACTTGTTTTGACCAATGATATGCAAGTGAAAATGACATGGATCACCTCCTTCTGTACAGAAAGCTGACCTTTAAGGTCAGTGCAGCGTTCTCCCTGGGGCTTCCCAGGTGGCGCTAGTGGTAAAGAACCCACCTGCCAATGTAGGAGACACAGGAGACCTGAGTTCTATTCCTGGGTCTGGAACATTCCCTGGAGGATGGCATGGCAACCTACTCCAGTATTCTTGCCTGGAAAATCCCATGGACAGAAGAGCCTTGTGGGCTGCAGTCCAGAGTGTCACATAGAGTCGGACACGACTGAAGCGGCTAAGCACACATGCATGCAGGGTTCTCCATAGTTTCTTTTCTGTCTGCTATGGTAGCAGCAACATTCCAGAGAGAGGCTGCATGGTCAGCCTGCACCTCAGAATAAAGATTTCGAGTAACCAAGTGATAGGCAGTTCATAACGAATATATAGCTAGAACAAGAGATGTGTTGTATGAGGCACTGAGATTTGTTTGTTACTGCAGCAAAACCAAACCTACTCTGACTGATACAGGTGGAAAGAGAAGCAGGTCTATGGCACAAACCTGCAGAAAAGCAACATTTATCAGCCAATAAAGTGGAGCCTACAGAGAAAGCCCACTCCTGCCCTAGCTTCTGACTCACAGAAACCTCTGCAAATTAACTCTTGCATTCACCTCTGGCTTACCTTGTTTTTGGCCTTTGGCCTGGGGGCCATCTGGGCAGCCTGATGTACATTTGCTCCTAGCACAGGCCCAGGGACTCCTTGTACTGTGGTGTCCATGCCTCTTCTGACTTATCCTGAGCTTCTGGGCTTGATTCCTGGATGTGTCTCTAGACCAACAGCTGTCCTGCGAGTTGACCTTTCCAGGTTCCAATCAGTCTGATTCTTCTTGTCTTCTTACTCACACTGCCTGCCCCCTCCGCCCCCCGACTCCACCACCCAGCACAAACTGACATGTGTAGGTGTCTTCATTTACACTGAAATGCAGCATAGGCCACTTCTGCTCCTCTTTGACCTGGGACAGGCTCTTCCACAGGCCACCCTGCTCTCCCACCTTCTAGGCTACTTTCACCATGGATCAGGGTTGAGAGTGCCACCATCTATTTAGAAGACTTTTTTCCAAATGAATAGGACTATGCCACTTACGTGGCTTTGGTCCAGTCCTCAAACCAGAGGTAACCAGTCTGCCAGGTTATGATCAGCATTTAGGTCAAGACAGAGAAACATATCTACCTTTTCTTAAGTTTACCCACTGTTCAACGTTTTGTACATTTTGTTCACAACATTAGCTACTAACATCTATTGAAAGTTTATTAGGAGACTTCTCTGGTGGCCCCAGTACTCTTGTCTGGAAAATCCCACGGATAGAAGAGCCTGGCAGGCTACAGTCCATAGGGTCGCAAAGAGTTGGACGTGACTGCACACAAACACTGGCACTGCGTAGAGGCCCAGTGGTAAAGAATCCATCTTGCAAAGCAGGGGACGCGGGTTTGATCCCTGGTCAGGGACTATGATCCCACAGGCTGGAAAGTAACTAAGCCCACACACCACAACTACTGAGTCTGCAAGCCACAACTCGAGAGTCCATGCGCCACATTGAAAAGATCCTGTGTGACAACTTACTAGATGGCAGACAACGTGCTAAATATTTAACATACCATTTATTTTGTTTCTCACAGTCAGTCTAAGAGTAGTATTAATTTTTCTATTTTACAAGTGGTAAAACAGATTTTAAAAGTTCACATATTTGCCTGAGAAAACATAGCCAATACCAGTAGGGCTGAAAGTTTGCCTAACTCCTGAGTCTTTGTTTTCTACTCTTCTGCTATAAGTGTGTGTGTTGAGATATATATGTATGTGTGTGTGTATATACTGGCGTGTGTGTATATATATACGTGTGTGTATGTATATATATATATACATATATGATGGTGATGGTTTCGTCACTAAGTCGTGTCCTACTCTACTCTTGCAACCTCATGGACTGTAGTCCACCAGGCTCCTCTGTCCAAGGGATTCCCCAGGCAAGAATACTGAAGTGGGTCACTATTTCCTTCTCCAGGGGACCTTCCAAATCCAGGGACTAAACCGAGGTCTGCTGCACTGCAGACTGATTCTTTACTGACTGATCACCAAGGAGGCCTACGTATGTATAATGTGTATGTATGTGTACACATATATCGTATGTGAGTCTACTGGCATATATGTGTATGTTTATTATAAATGTGTAGATAAATATGTGAAAGGATGTGTATATATACATGTAGGTGTGTATATAACTCTATGTGTATATATGTTTATGTGTGTTCATGAGTACATATATGTGTGTATATATATCTATAGGTATAAAAATCTTCCAAGCTCAGGTTAGAAAGTATGGAAGGTAATATATTGTGTTTTAACCATCTGGTATCACACCTAGTAAACACAATATTTCAACAGGAGTTTTAAAACTCTTAAATTTATTATAAGTTTCTTAAAACAAGGGCACTATGTATGATCCTCTTTTCAAATTATATTTTACACTAAAGTCATTTAGAAATTGCTTTGTGAAAGCAGGAAGCCAGGAGTACTGGGTTCCAGTCCTGGCTCTGCCGCTGTCTGGTAGCACATAGCTTCTCTGAGTCAAAGTTTCCTATCTGTAGACTTCCCTGTCAGCCCAGTGGTTAAGACTCTGTGGTCCCAATGCAGGGGGGATGGGTTCAATCCCTGATCAGGGTAGTAAGATCTCATACACTGCATGGCAAAAAAAAAAAAAAAAAAAAAAAAAGCACTAACAGTGCCTAAAAGCAAAAGCAAATGACAAAGTTCCCTATCTAAAAAATGAAGGAGTTTGACTTGATGCCTTTTCAGGGTTGTTTCTGCTCAAAAGACTTAAAATATCAAATCAAATCACTTTTAAAAGAATAGCTTTGTTTAAAGTAGATTTGATGTTCTAATGCCTTTTTTCCATCCCAAAAGCCTTGTAAAATCATTTTCCCCAAGTATCAATGAGAACAATAAAAGTTGATTTCATATGACCTCCAGTTTAATGAACGCACTAAAGCAGCACAATTATGAAACATCACTGGTAATTCTTAGTGTCTCACATCAATTAAAAGCTCAAAAATGGAAAACACTGCATATTCTCTCTACATTTAGTGGGCTAGACAATGTACCATGAAAGGAATCTGTTATAGAGACCCAACAGAAGCTATTTCTGTAAAGGGCAAACTAAGGTCCAGTCTCGACACATCCTTCGGAAATGCCTGGGAGTTNCTCCAGACAGGACTAGATTCATCCAGGAAAGCAGCTCTGAAAAAGCCTGGCAGGATTGGTCACTGTCTGGGCAAGAATAAAGTCCATTGATATAAATGGAGAAGATAACACTCAGTGCATGAAAGATGGGCCAGGCACTTCCCAGGCCAGGCTTCATAGAGCAGGGTGACTGCACCTCCTCTCAGTTCACTAACAAGCACCCCAGGCGTGATGAACACATGATTATGTACTCCAGCATTTGATCCAACGCCTGACACACAGTATCTGCTCTATATGTGCTTTTTGAAGAAATTGGGCCTCAGCATTCCGACTAAGATTACACCTCTGGAGTCCAACAGGTATGGTTGTTTATGGAAAAGGATAAGCCCTTGGTCATGGTAAATTCTCTGAGTCTCAGTTTCCTTAACTTTAAGGTAGGAATAATAATACTACCTCATAAAGTTGTGAATACTAAATAAAATAATGAACATAAAATACATATAGCACAATGCCTGGCACATACAAAGTGCTGGGTGGACCCAATGGTTCTACTTCTGGGTATATATCTGAAAGAACTGAAATCAGGGCTTCATTCAAAGGGATGCTTGTGTATCAATGTTCATAGCAGCATGGCTCACAATAGTCAGAAGGCAGAAATGGAAATAGTATGTATCAATAGCACACAAAACGTGCAATGTACATACAATGGAATACTATTCAGCCTTAAGGAGGAACGAAATTCTGATACACGCTACAACATAGATAAACCTTGAAAATAATATGCTAAGTGAAATAAGTTAGTTATAAAAGAAAAAAAATTATATGATCCCACTTATAGGAGATGCACAGAGTAGGCAAATTCATGAAGAACAAGCAGAATGGAGGCTGCCAGGGGAAGGGAGAAGTTGGGAGTTATTTTTAATGGCTACAGAGTTTCTGTTCGGGATGATGAAAACATCCTGGAAATGAACAGAGGTGATGGCTGCTCAACATAGTAAATGTACTTATTGCCACGGGGTTGTACATCTAATAATGGTTAAAACAGTGAATCTTATGTATATTTTATCACAATTTAAAAAGTGCTGGGTTAATGGCAAAAAATTTCTTCCATCATTATTAATAATAGTAATAGTTCATTCAAAGTGTAGGCAGCTCATAACTTATAAGTCCTGACTCCTCGAAGAGTGATGACAGACTTCCCTGGTGGTCCAGTGACTGAGACTCTGGGCTTCCATTGCAAGGGGCGTGATTTTGATCCCTGGTCGAGGAACAAAGATAAGGAATACCTTGAAATGTGGCCAAAAAATAATAGAAATTATATATTAGAAAAAGAGCGATGAGAAAATATGCCATGAGAGGGTTTGGTGAGGGACAACAGGGAAGGAAGGAAGCACCAAGGTTTGGCAAACTTGAAGAGGCCCAGAGTAAGACTGGTCTGAAGCAAATCCTAGAAAATTTGAGGGTCAAAGTTGGTGAGTCAGATGAAGACACAGGGGAGAAACGGAGCTACACAAAGGAAAATATTAAATAAGGCCCTTGTGGTTGCAACTGCCACTCAAGAGGATTGAACGTAGCTGGGACTTTACTGGCTTGTGCAGCTCAAGTGCAGGGAGAGCCCCAGCTCCAGGCAGGCTGGATCCCGTGAGCAAATGACATCACCAGGATCCAGCCATCCACCCATCACTGGGCTGCTTCCATGCTGTCTTCCTTCTCCCAAGCCCTTCCCAGGCAGCGGCCACGTGGTCCCTGGCAGCTGTAGCTGAGAGGTTGTTTTTCCAGGATTGACTCTGGTTTTCATGGCTTGGAGCACAAACCCACCCCTGAACCAACCATTGAGGCCAAGGTAACAGAATATGCTAATCAGCTAATCTCCTGAGTGTGCCCTACGGAGAGGCTGCTGACAGAATAAGGAAGAAGGGATGCTGCTCTGGCAAAAACAGTGCATGTCTACCAACAGCGGACAGGAGTGGGAACAGAGTGAGGAGTCTTAGGCAATTACCACAGAGGAGACTGGAGGGTGTGTGGTTTAGTTTTATCGCTTACCTGCAATTAGCAATGGGTGAGTCAGGATGGTTTAAAGGTACAGTATCATATTCAGCTATGGGCCAGAGCTCCTCCTGTACTGAGTTTCAACAGGGTTGCCTGAACTTCATCAATATTCCCACTCTGCAGTTAGAGTCGTGCAGTGAAAATCAGGAGGTTGGTTTCTGGTGCCGAGACACACCAAATAGCAGTAAAACTGACAGAAGACACGCATCCGTCTGAGCTTCCCACGTGGTACTGGTAGTAAAGGATGCAGCTGCCAATGCCGGACACATAGGAGATGTGGGCTCCATCCCTGGGTCGGGAAGATCCTCTGGAGGAGGGCATGGCAAATCACTCTGGTGTTTTTGCCTGGAGAATCCCATGGACAGAAGAGCCTGGAGGGCTACAGTCCGCATGGTTGCAAAGAGTCAGATACGACTGAAGTGACTTGGCACACATACTATTAATAATAACATACATCTCTCTGAGCCTCAGTTTCCTCAATACAGAAAGAGGTTTTGAGGACTTTGTTGGTCATTCAGTGGCTAAGACCCCAATGCAGGGGGCCTGAGTTTGACCCCTGGTCAGGGAACTAGATCCTACATGCTGCCAAAAAGACCTGATGCAGCCAAATAAATAAATATTCAGTGAGAGAGAGAGAGAGGAGGAGGAGGAATTTCCAGGCATCTATGACCTCAAGTCTGAGCCTCAATCCTAAACAACTATGATTCAATTAAAATGCCAACTCAAAGGGTGGGTGAGCATATTATATAAGGTGATATATATGTGAAAACACTTTGTAAATTATGAAGAGGCATATCATTTAGTTACGGTTATCATTTTTAAGGTCAAAAGATAGGTGAGGTTAAAAAAAAAAGGATAGGCTTGAATGGAGATAAGTTGGAAAAGGAAATAAAAGTAGGCCAGGCAGAATGAAAATTTCATAATTTATATCTAGCTGTAAGGATGTGAGAGTTGGACCATAAAAAGGCACTGAAGAATCGACGCTTCCAAATTGTGGTGCTAGAGAAGACTCTTGAGAGTCCCTTGGACTGCAAAGAGATCAAACCAGTCAATCTTAAAGGAAATCAACCCNTCATAATTTATATCTAGCTGTAAGGATGTGAGAGTTGGACCATAAAAAGGCACTGAAGAATCGACGCTTCCAAATTGTGGTGCTAGAGAAGACTCTTGAGAGTCCCTTGGACTGCAAAGAGATCAAACCAGTCAATCTTAAAGGAAATCAACCCTGAATATTCATTGAAAGCACTGATGCTGAAACAGAAGCTCCAGTACTTTGGCCACCTTATGTGAAGAGCCAGCTCATTGGAAAAGACCCTGATGTTGGGGAAGATTGAGGGCAGGAGAAGAAGGGGATGACAGAGGATGAGCTGTTTGATGGCATCATCGATTCAATGGACATGAGTCTGAGCCAACTCCGGGAGACAGTGAAGGACACGGAAGCCTGGCACGCTGCAGTCCATGGGGTCGCAAAGAGTGGGACGTGACTTAGTGGCTGAACAACAACAATCTTTACTTCACTACTGCTCTTGACTGCTGTCCTTATCTGCATTTTGAAACTTCTGTGCCTTGGCTCTGGGGACACCACTACCACATGAGTCTCCTCTTAACCTTCCTTGTGGGACTCCCCTTTCCCTACCCACCCTCTAAAACAATCACATCCGCAGGTGCTCCTTTCTCCTTGGATGTCGTCAACCACACTCATAGTCCTGACTCCATGGCCATAGATCTCTAGCCCAGATCGTCCTCTGAGCTTCAGCCCACCGCACATCACTCCAATCACTCCAATACCCCATATCCCCAAATGGAAGCTTCCTCTCCCTCAAATCTTCTCCCCAGTCACCCTTTCCCCATCTCAGGCAGTCACAAGGTGAGATGCCACCTCCCTCCTCCCTCATCTTTTTGGCCACCCCCCACCTCACACTCTTCCTTGCTCTGGGCTTTGTCTCTTCACTTGATTTTCATTCCTCCTTAAAGATTCAGCTCACACATCAGCTTCTTCAAGATGACTTTCCCAAACCCCCTGATTGAGGAGAAGAGTCCATCTAGTGCCCTGGGCATAACTGTACCTCCTGACTTTTTACCAGATAATATAGAAGCATCTGTCTGGAACTGTCCTCCAAATTCCCGTCCACCTTCACCTAAGTTGCCCCTAGGCTCTTCAAAGGCAGAGGCTGCTTTTATCTCTTATGCCTGGCACAGTGTTCAGTTCATACTGACTGAATTAAACCAATCTTTACCAGTTGCACACCCCAGGTGGCGCTAGTGGTAAAGAACCTGAATGCCAATGCTGGAGACACAAGGGACTCCGGTTAAATCCCTGCGTCAGGAAGATCCCCTGGAGGAGGAAATGGCAACCCACTCCAGTATTCTTGCCTGGAGAATCCCATGGANTTACCAGTTGCACACCCCAGGTGGCGCTAGTGGTAAAGAACCTGAATGCCAATGCTGGAGACACAAGGGACTCCGGTTAAATCCCTGCGTCAGGAAGATCCCCTGGAGGAGGAAATGGCAACCCACTCCAGTATTCTTGCCTGGAGAATCCCATGGACAGAGGAGCCTGGCAGGCTACAGCCCGTGGGGTCTCAAGAAGAGACGTATGCATCACTAGTTGTGGTGAAGCCAAATAAGAACATTCTGCTTGCAATGAGAAGAATTTTGGGGGGAATTCTGTGGTGGTCCAGTGGTTAGGACTCTGAATTTTCACGGCCATGGCTCTGGTTCAATCCTTGGTCAAGGAACTAAGATCCTGCAAGCCGTGGGGTGCAGACAAAAAACAAACAAAAAAAAAGAATTTATTTTTTAAGAGTCAGTATAGATATTTTAATCCAAGCACTCAGCACTGATGAAGTAGAAGAAGGGGAGGTTCATACATCAAAACTATGAAAGAGAGGACGCAGCAGATTCTAAATCTGCACTAGGTTATTTATTTTGAGAACCACGCACATGCATTTTTTAACCAGTGATCACATTTTGAGTCTTAAATAGGAGCAGTTGTTTTTTTCTAGTAGTTAACCACATAGAAACTGTCTAACAAATTAAAATCCATAATCTTAAAATTCTTTGGGTTACTGTTTCTTTTGAACTTTGACTTCCAAGATACACATTTTCAGTCTAGAAAAAGAAAGTGAGGGTAAGACTTCTCGCATCCATGTAGGGATCATTCTCTTTTGCTTCTCTCATCCTGTTGCTGACATTTGCAATAAGAAGTAAAATATCATCTAAAACCTTTAAAGGAAAAGTTATTGAACAATTATGTTGAATTATGCTAATTAGCAGTCTGAAGTATTAAATATGTCAGAAATGTAATAAGAAATTTAAAATAGCATATGTTGTACATCTATTTTTTAAAATAGCATCATTTAAAGTTAGTTGATAGATGAAGTATTCATTGGTACATCTGGTTTTGGATACTGATCAAAGATGGTAAGGCTAGCTTTACACAGAAAATGCCAGAAACGCTCCATGATGGCATTGGTCTGTTCACTTACTTAACAGAAAAGCCAAAAAGAAAAATCTCAAATCTTAGTGTAATTTTATAATGCCAGATACAGTCAAAAATATAAAACTATTTTTCTTTTTCCCCTTCTGTATGGTAAAAGTCAGTGGTAGTCACCTCGTTTATTGTGAGCAGTTGGGAGAAAACCCAGAATATAGGGTAAGTGGAAGGAGAAAGGCAAAAACAGATTTCAGAAATCCAAGTGTGGTAGATGAAGCTTTGAGAATGGAAAGCACGTGGCTGTGGCATTTATGCACACACATGTGCAGTTTATCTCCAGTTGTTTGTTTTTTTAAGCTGTGAATCCCATTGAAGCATGCCATCAGGATTAAATTTGATCTGGCTCCAAATTTAACATCAAGGGACTAACGCAGGGCAACTACGGGCTCCAAGCCATGCCTGCTGCTATGAGGATCACATTCAAAGTATTCTTAGTCTGTTTTTTGAGGAGGCAGCATTGTTTCTATTAATCCACATTAATTAACTATAACTGCTTAGAAGCAGACACAAAGCTATGCAAGATTTTGGTTACAGAGAAAACTACAACAAAGACAGGAAAATGGGGAAAATCTAAAAGGCCAATAATAGGGGCTTGACTAAATTATGGCACATCCATATACAGGCCAGATGGCAGCAGGGTTCATCCTGCCATTTGGGAGATCTAAAAAAATCAGATCAAAATCTCCTCTCGTGAGGAAAGAGGAGCCCAGCATCCACCCCAAATTCTCCAGGGGTTCCTGGGAGTCCACAGCTCCTCCTGTTCCCTCTGCCTCTGGATTCCAGCCCCCAGGGAACACTGGCTTTCTTTCCTCTCCTTCTTTTTACCACTCATAACTCATTCCTTCTCTGTTCACTGAACCACAGAGTCCCTTTTTGTTGATGTCCACAAATAATGTTCACACCTCTTATGTGTCGTGGACTCTAACATCTGTTTCGGGATATCAGCAAGGGAAGGCCGTGGTAGGAGAAAGACAGACAGAGAAATTGCTGCAACATGATCAACACAGCAACTCACTAAAACAAGGCTTCCTATCCTTAGAAGACCTGGTCATTCTTCCAACTTCGCCATCAAAAACAGGAATTTCATTTTGGCCTCAGCTTCCCATCCTGTTGAGGCTTAGCCTTCTCCAAAATCCTTTTTTGTTTTTATTGTTGTCATTTTTATTTGGGGGATTTTATTTTATTTATTTTTTGGCTGCACCTTGAAGCTTGCAGGATCTGAGTTCCCTGACCAGGGGTTAAAGCTGTGCCTCCTGCAGTGGGAGCACCGAATTCTAACTACCGGACCACGAGGAAATTCCCTACTTGAGGATTTTATCTCAGTATTGTTCTTCTTGTATCTTTTTTTTTTTTTTCACAGCTTTATTGAGGTATAGTTGACATTTAACGCTGCAGAAGTTTAAGGTGTACATCCTGCTGATTTGATACACATATATTACAAAATATTACCACTATAGGTTAGTTAAACCCTCCATCTCATCATGTAATTACCATTTCTCTTTTTATGATGAGAACATTTAAGATCTATTCTCTCAGTAACTTATAAGTATATAATACAGTATTAGTAACTATAATGACACGCTGCACATTAGATCCCCAGAATTTATTCATCTTTTAACTGGAAGTTTATATTCATTGATGGGCTTCCCTGGTGGCTCAGATGGTTAAGAATCTGCCTGCAATCTGGAAGACCTGAGTTCAGTCCCTGGGTTGGGAAGATCCCCTGGAGAAGGGAACTGGCTACCCAGTCTAGTATTCTGGTCTGAAGAATTCCATCGACTGTATAGTCCATGAGGTGGCGAAGAGTCAGACATGACTGAGCGGCTTTCACTTTATACTCACTGACTGACATCTCTCCATTTCCCTCACCCTCAGCTCCTGGTAACCAGCACTGTACTGTCTGTTTTGACGACTCTGGCTGTTTTAGATCCCCTATGTAAGCGATATCACACAGCGTTTATCTTTCTCTAACTTATTTCACTTAGCACCATGCCCTCAAGATCCATCCATGTTGTCACAAATTACAGAATTTCCTTCTTTCTCATGACCGAGTAATATCCCATTGTATCTGTGTACCTTGTCTTCTGTACCCTTTCATCTGCTAATGGACACACACTGGTTTCCATATCTTAGCTACTGTGAATAACAGCTGCAATGAACATGGGAGCAGATACACTGGGATCTTGTTTTCATTTCCTTTGTATATATACCCAGATGTGGGATCGCTGGATCACACAGTAGTACTGTTTTTAATTTTCCAAGAAACCTCCATACCGTTTTCCATGTGGCTGACCCAATTTACATTCCACCAACAGTGCACAGGGTTTCCTTTTCTCCAAGCCAACACTGAGCTTTTGTCTTTTTGATGACAACCATTCAAACAGGTGTGAGATGATATCTTATTGTGGTTTTTCTTTGCATTTCCCTGATATTAGAGATACTGAGCACCTTTTCATGTACCTGCTGACCATATGTATGTCTTCTTTAGAAAAATGTCTATTCAGTTCCTCTACTCTTTTCTTTTTTTTTTTTTAAAAGACCTCATTCAGCATCATGATCAGACTATTACATTTAGCAATCAACAGCATGGGTGCAAAAAAAAAAATCTACACTAAAACTCTTTGTTGGAATGCTTTATACTTTTCAGAGAACAGAAACTAAAATAATCTGTTATACAATTAGTCACAAGTACAGTCCTAGAGTCTTTTGCCCATACCTATGAGTATTGTCTAAAACATGTCTTCTTTGTAGCACGGCCCCTGCCACCACTGTGCCTGGCTGAGTTCACAAATCTGCTATAACCTGTATCTTCCCTGTCACTTTCTCTGGCTCTCCTCTCCTGCTAAGCATTGTTTCCTGGCAATAATTGAAACCTCTGCCACTGCCATAGTGACTGCTGCTGCTGGAACCACCACAGCCACCTTGGCTTCATGGTTTGGCAAAGTACTGGCCTCCACCACTGCAGGGGCCAGAACTTCTGTCTCCAAAGTTGCCTTCTTTCATGAGTCCAAAATTTCAATATTGATTGTTGTAATTGCCAAAATCATTGCAGCTTCGGCCACCTCCAAAATAGGTTTCATCATTACCAAATCCATTATAACCATCCCCACTGCCACCATGTCCACCACCACCACGGCTGCCACCAAAGCCACCTTGACCACTGAAGCTTCCTCCATGACCAAAGTTGTCATTCCCACCGAAACCACCTCCATGACCACCAGCAAAGTTTCCAGAACCACTTTGACCTCTCTGGCTGGATGAAGCACTAGCCATCTCTTGCTTAGACAGGACTTTTCTCACTTCACAGTTGTGGCCATTCACATTGTGGTATTTCTGAATGACAATCTTGTCTACGGAGTCATGGTCATCAAAGGTTACAAAAGCAAAGCCTCTCTTTTTGCCCATACCTCAGTCAGCCATGATTTCAATCACTTCAATTTTCCCATACTGTTCAAAATAATCTCCCAGGTGATGTTCTTCAGTGTCTTCTTTAATGCCACCAACAAAAATCTTTTTCACAGTTAAGTGGGCACCAGGTCTTTGCGAATCTTCTCTTGAGACAGCCCTCTTTGGTTCCACAACTCTTCTGTCTACGCTGTGTGGCCTTGCACTCAAGGCTGCAGCCACCTCCTCCACCGTGGCATAAGCGACAAATCCAAAGCTTCCGGAGCTCTGGGTGTTTGGATCCCTCATTACCACACAGTCTGTGAGCATTCCCCAATGCTCAAAATGGCTCCTCAGACTCTCATCAGTTGTTTCAAAGCTCAGTCCTCCAATGAAGAGCTTCTGCAGCTGTTTGTGCTCTTTGGGAGACTCTGACTTAAACATGACAGCATTGGAAGTAGGGGAGACTTCAACAATGCTTTCTCAGTGGCCTCCATGGTCAGAAAGCCTGTACTCATTTTTTAATCAAAATTTTTTTCTGTTGAGAGGTATCAGTACTTTATATACTTTAGATATTAACCCATTATCAGATATATACTTTGCAAATAATTTCTCTCATTCTATAGGCTGTCTTTTCATTTTATTAATTGTTCTGCTGTGCAGAAGCTTTTTAGTTTGATTTAGTCCAACTTGCTTATATTCACTTTTGCTGCTCCAAATCTCGTTTCTTTCTAATGATAGATCAGACATCTCTGAGTCACTTCCAGCCCATCCTGGTCATGCTCTTTATTCATAACCAAAATGGTTCATCAAAGTTAAACAAAGCTAATGCTGTCGCTTTCTACCAATCGTGAAGCTAGCCTTTCCTTTCTCCCTGCTGCACAAAACTACAGTCATGCAAAAGGACACATCTCTACCACTATTAAAAATGTCTAAGATTCCTGGGTAGGGAAGTTCCCCTGGAGAAGGTATGGGCTACCCACTCCAGTATTCTTGGGCTCCCCTGGTGGCTCAGACAGTAAACAATCCACCTGTAATGCGGGAGACCTGGGTTTGATCCCTGGGTTGGGAAGATCCCCTGGAGGAGGGCATGGCAACCCACTCCAGTATTCTTGCCTAGAGAACACCCATGGCAGAAGAGCCTGATGGGCTACAGTCCATGGAGTCGTGAAGAGTCAGACATGACTGAGGGACTAAGCAGAGCACACACACACACACACACACACACACACACATATATATATATATATGTAGACAGGGAGATCTCAAAAGGGAGACTGAGTTTAAAAAGACATGCGGGGTCTTCCCCAGAGGCTCAGTGGTGAAGAATCCGCCTACCAAGGCAGGAGACATGGGTTCAGTCCTTGATCCGGGAAGATCCCACATGCCATGGAACAATGAAGCCCATTAGCCACAACTACTGAGCCTGTGCTCTTGAGCCTAGGAACTGCAACTACTAAGGCCACACACCCTACAGCCCATGCTCCACAACAGGAGAAGCCTGAGCACTGCAACTAGAGAACAGTCCCCATTTACCATAACTACAGAAAAGTCTGCACAGCAACAAAGATCCAGCACAGCCATAAATAAATAAATAAAATTATTTTTTTAAAGATAAGTATAGAAAGGAATATATAAATTGATAACAAATAAAAACATTAGTTTACATAATAAAAGAATAAAATCTATAAGGCTATACACCAATCCGTTTGTTACTGCTGATTTCTCTCTAGGAGGTGGGATTAACGGAGAACTTTTAATTTTAACTCTATTGTACTATTTTTTAATATTCAGCATAAATGCCTTTATAATCAGAAAAACATTTTATTTGGGGGGAAAAAAGCTGATGCCAAAAAAGATGGGCTCAAATCACAGCTGAAGGGATTTAACCTACATATCACAAAGTTACTGAGAAGTAATGACTACTCAGCTTTCTTGAAATCTTTCCCAGAATTCTCACCAATAATGCCCCCAAATTTTGTGTTCATCAGACCCAGAGAACTGTGCAGCAGAACTGAGAGGCAGTGAATATTATCGTGAACAAAGACTCTGAGGGGAAAACACTCAGTAGGGATGGGAAGAGAGCGATGGAGTCTAAGACTGAAATTCTGGCTGAACAAGAGAAATCTGTGTTGAGGAGGAAGAAGAGGAAGAACAAGGAAATAAACTAGTAATAATATGGGTGCACAGGGGGTTTCCAGAAGAGATTTGGCCAAAACATTAAAAATGAAAAAGGAGGACCACATCCTCCAAGAACAAATACAAAAGGTGACATCCACTCATACATTCATGAAGCAACCCCCTGTAGCAGGCATGGTTCAGGTGCCAGGGTCTAGCCTGGAACAAGACAGGCAAGGGCCCTGTTGTCTTGTTGCTCTGGTAGGTCAGGAGACTGTAAACAAGGAAGCATACACACAAGCAAGATAGTTCCAGATAGTGATAAGCATTATAAAAACATTTTGTAGGGCTTCCCAGGTGGTGCTAGTGGTAAAGAACCTGCCTGCCAATGCAGGCGGCATAAGACATGTAGCTTTGATCCCTGGGTCGGGAAGATCCCCTAAAGAAGGAAATGGCAACCCATTCCAGTATTCTTGCCTGGAGAATCCCCATGGACAGAGGAGCCTGGAGGCTACAGGCCATGGGTCGCAAGAGTCAGACACGACTTAGGACTAAACCACCACCACCACAAAGACATTAAAATCTAATGAAGTGTCAGTGATTGGTGTGGGAGTACTTTGGACTGGGAGGCTGGAGGATGAGACTGAACTGAGTTCATAATAGTCTAAAGAACCAACCACATGAAGAGCTGGCAGCAGAGCTCTCCAGGCAGAGGCAACAACAAATACAGAGACCTCGTGTGAAGAAGAAGGTTGTCACATTTTAGCCATGTGAACACCAGAGTGGCTGGGCTCCAAAGAGCACTGAAAAGAGTGCGGGAAATGAGGTCCATGTGGAAACTCCAGCAGAAATACAGGATTTTAGTCCAAGTACATCAGGAAGTCCTTAGAGAGGTTTTTGAGCAGGGGAGTGGCATGAATTGGTAGCTATTCTAGAGGTGCTCTGGATGCTAGCTTGGTGGAAAGAAGCAGCAAGAAAGGAAACAGGAAGAAAAGTTAGGAAGTACTGCAACATTCCAGATGAGAGACGGTGGAGTCGTGGGCTCGGGATTAGCCATGGAATCAGAGCAGTGACAGACTTGGAATGGGTCTTGAATAATTTGGATGAGAGTGTGAAGGAAAGAGAGAAATCTAGGAGAAAGATACTTCCTAGATTTTGGCTGCAGCAACTGTCATTGTCACTTAAGAGCTGCAGAAGACGGAAAAACCACAGGTTGGTGGGAAGTAAATTCAAGGGTTCTATTTTAACCATGCTGAGTTCAAAATGCCTATTTAGTGGCTAAGTAGAAGTCAAGTTCAGAGTTGGATAGATGAGTCTGGAACTTACTGGTGAGTCTAAGCAATAAATTAACTTTGAGAGTCCCCATCAAATAGGTGGTATTTACTGCTANTGGTGGGAAGTAAATTCAAGGGTTCTATTTTAACCATGCTGAGTTCAAAATGCCTATTTAGTGGCTAAGTAGAAGTCAAGTTCAGAGTTGGATAGATGAGTCTGGAACTTACTGGTGAGTCTAAGCAATAAATTAACTTTGAGAGTCCCCATCAAATAGGTGGTATTTACTGCTATGATGAGTTCATCTGGAAAGCGTGACAAAGAGAGAAATGTAGAAGACAGTCTCAAGGGACATACAACTCAGAATTAAGAAGAGGAAAAACCAACAAAGGAGACTGTGTAGAAACCACTATTAGAGGCAAAGGGAAAATAGCAGGTTGTGGTTTTCCAAAAGCCAAGAGAAGAGAATGTTTTAAGATAGGAGAGACAATGTCTTGTCGACTATATTGAAGTTACTGGATGAGAGAAGTAACAGAGAAGGGACAAGCAGATTTCACAAGCTACCAGTGACTGGTCACATGTAGGAGCCATCAGTGAAATGATCAAGACAGAAGCCCAGTTGGTAAAACAAGGAAAAATGGGGATTTTCCTGGTGATCCAGTGGTTAAGAGTCCACTTTCCAATGCAGGGAACCTGGGTTCCATCTCTGGTCAGGAAATATTCCACATACTGTGAAGCAACTTAGCCTGTGAGCTGACTTGTGAAGTCTGCGATTCCTAGAGCCCAGGCTCCACAAGAGAAGCCACCACAATGAGAAGCCTTCGCTCTTCAACTAGAGAGCGCCTCCCAGCTCGCTGCAACTAGAGAAAGCCCGTGCGCAGCAACAAAGACCCCATTTTTATTTATTTAAAAATAAATTTTAAAAAATTTAAAGCAATTACCCTCCACTTAAACAATTTAAAAAAATAATAAAATGGGCGACTAGAAGCAAAGATAGCTACCATGGCGACTCTTGAAAAATGGAGCAGAAGGCTGGACCAGTTACTGGAGGAAGCTGGGATGTGAAATGGGGTTAGAGTCTGGCTTGTTTTTAAGACGGGAGATATCAATACTTAGAAGACCAAGCAAAAGTAGACCAGGAATTTCAGTTCTGTGTTAGTTTTCATACCATTCTTTAGGAACCAAGCAGGTCAGCATCAGTAGGACAGGAAGTCTTATCTGACTTTCTCTTCTATTCAGTTCAGTTCAGTTCAGTGGCTCAGTTGTGTCCGACTCTTTGCAACCCCCTGCAGCACGCCAGGCCTCCCTGTCCATCACCAACTCCCGGAATTCACTCAGACTCACGCCCATTGAGTCGGTGANTTTCTTTGACCGTGGCTTCTGTGATTTCCTTCTGTCTTAGTTTTCCATCTGTTTTTCTGTCCTGAGTTGTCTTTCAAGATCCTTCTTTCTCTACCCACTTTATAAATATTATGTTTCCTTATGGTTTCATTTTTCACCCTCTTTTAGTCTATACTTCCATTTGACCTCATATCATCTCTTCTTCTGGCTTTAGTTATCACTGATGTACACATTTACATCACCCAGTTATATATTCTTTGAGCTCCATACTCGAATGTCTGCTGAGCAGGTCTCATTCATTGACCAAAGACACATAAAGCTTAATGTCCAGAATAGTACACATCATCAGTTCAGTTCAGTTCAGTTGCTCAGTTGTGTCTGACTCTTTGCGACCCCATGAATCACAGCATGCTAAGCCTCCCTGTCCATCACCAACTCCCAGAGTTCACTCAGACTCATGTTCATCGAGTCAGTGATGCCATCTAGCCATCTCATCCTCTGTTGTCCCCTTCTCCTCCTGCCCCCAGTCCCTCCCAGCATCAGAGTCTTTTCCAATGAGTCAACTCTTCACATGAGGTGGCCAAAGTACAGGAGTTTCAGCTTTAGCATCATTCCTTCCAAAGAAATCCCAGGGCTGATCTTCAGAATGAACTGGTTGGATCTCCTTGCAGTCCAAGGGACTCTCAAGAGTCTTCTCCAACACCACAGTTCAAAAGCATCAATTCTTCGGCACTCAGCTTTCTTCACAGTCCAACTCTCACATTCATACATGACCACTGGAAAAATCATAGCCTTGACTAGACAGCCCTTTGTTGGCAAAGTAATGTTCACATCATATTCCTCCTCAAATTCGTGTATTTCTTATAAAAGTAATGTCATTGCTCTCCATAAAGTGGCCAAGCCCAAATATTGAGAGCTTTCTGGATTTCTTTCTCAGCCACATGCCAGCAAAATCTGTTAATCTTTTCTTATATCACAAATAAGCCTTTTCATTATCATCATCATAAACACTGCCTTACTTTAGACTCCTATCATTTCTTATGTAGATTTCTTTAGGCTTCCCTCAGTAGTTATTTTACTTCTGTACACTTTTCCAGTCAATATTCCTACCTAGTCGTTTAAAAATATAAAGCCAGTTTTGCAAGAGTGTTAAGTATTTAGCATTTGGCACTCAATTGGCAAGATTAATATTGTTAAAATGACCATACTGCTCAAAGCAATTTATAGGGTCAGTGCAGCCCGATCAAAATTCCAGTGGTGTTTTTTGTAGAAGTAGGAAAAAAAAAATCCGAAAATTTGTATGGAACCACAAAAATTTCCCAAATAGCCAAAGCAATCTTGAAAAAGAACAAAGATGGAAGCAAACTATATTGCAAAATTCTAGTAATCAAAACAATATGGTGTTGGCATAAAACAGACACACAGATTAATTGAACAAAATAGAAAACTCAGAAATAAACTTGTGCATATATCGTCAATTAATTTTTGACAGAAGAGCCAAGAATGTACAATGGGCAAAGAATAATCTCTTCAAGAAATGGCAGTGAGAACTAGTTAGTCACATGCAACAGGATGAAACTGGACCCTTGTGTTACACCATACATTAAAATCAACTCAAAATGTATTAAAGACTTGAATGTAAGATCTGAAACTGGTTGAATTCCTAGATAAATCATAGGCGGTAAACTCCTAGACACTCATCTTAACAATTATTTTTTTGGACTTGACACAAAAAGCAAAGACAACAAAAGCAAAACTATACGCATGGGTCTCCATAAACTAAAAAGGTCTATTCAACCTCAGAAATCGTCAACAAAGTAAAAAGATATTCTATGAAATGGGAAAAATAATATATGCAAACTAAAGGGGTTAATATCTGAAATATACAAGGAACTCAAACAACTCAATACTGCCCCCTCCTCAAAAAAAAAAAAAAAAAAAA
>SJYA01000924.1:0-79415 GCA_006410615.1 Neotragus moschatus | reverse complement strand
AAGTTTCCCCCACAAAAAAAAAAAAAAAAAAAAAAACTAAAAAAGAAAGAAAAGGATAAAAAAACAGTAACCCAATTTAAAAAATAGGCAAAAGACCTGAAGAGACATTTTCCAAGAAGATATGAATGGCCAGCAATATATGAAAAGGAGCTCAAAATCACTAATTATCAGGGAAGTACAAACTAAAATCACTATGAAATATCATTTCACACCTGTTAGGATTATCTGTTATCAAAAAGATAAGAAATGTGGGAAAGGATACGGAGAATATGGAAACTTGTACTGTGTTGATGGTCTTGTACATTGAACAGCCACTATGAAAAGCAATATGGAAGAATCTCAAAAAATTAAATATAGAACTGTCATATGATCCAGCAATTCTGCTTCCAAGTATAAATCCAAAGAAAGTGAAATCATTATCTCTGAAAGATATCTGTATTCTCAAGTTCATTGGAGTTTTATTCAGAATAACTAAGGTATGGAAACAACCTAAGTATTGTTGATTGTTGTTCAGTCAACTCAGTCGTGTCCCACTCTGCAACCCCATGGATTGCAGCACGCCAGGCTTCCCTCTTCTTCACCAACTCCTCCTCTGTCGTCCCCTTCTCCTGCTTTCAGTCTTTCCCAGCATCAGGGTCTTTTCCACTGAGTCAGTTTTTCGCATCAGGTGGCCAAAGTAGTGGAGCTTCAGCTTCAGCATCAGTCCTTCCAGTGAATTCAGGGTTGATTTCCTTTAGGATTGACTGGTTTTATCTCTTTGCAGTCCAAGGGACTCTCAAGAGTCTTCAACAACACAGTTCAAAAGCATCTATTCTTTGGTGCTCAGCCTTCTTTATGGTCCAACTCTCACATACATCTGTAGGTGACTACTGGAGAAACCATAGCTTTGACTGTATGGACCTTGTCAGCAAAGTAATGTCTCTGCTTTGTAATATGCTGTCTAGGTCGTATGGATCTTTATGTTGAACATTTTAAACATCTTACAATTTTGCCTGTTAATTATTCTCAGTGAAGCTGGAGTAATTTAAAAACATAAAATACAATAATCCCTATTTATATAAGTTACATTTTAAACATTATCTCTAATCAAAGAAAGTTTTCTTAGGAGCTTAGAAAATGAATTTAGAAAGCAGCTTTTAAACAGGTTAAACACTTGCTACCAAACTGATTTGTTTAGAAATGAATAATTATTGATTGTTTCTTTATTCTTTCTGCAAAAAGTAACAGCTTAATCCTTTATTCATGTTGTTGTTATTAAAGAATTTCACAGAAGTCCTCAAAATGTCACCTTCTTAGCAGGATGAATATTCTTGGAAACCCAAGGAGGGAAGAATTGTTCCAGAGTTCAGTTTTATTTCAGGTTGAATTTGGCCTAGGTTGACTAGCAATGTATGAATTTGTACATTGAGGTTGGAAGACACTCCAGGTAGCAAATGACAGATTTATTCCAAACTAGGAGTGTCATACTGTTACAACTAAGATGCAAACTCAAAAGTAAAAGAAATCACTTTAGTTTTAAAATGGAAATAAATGACAAATGATTATGATAATCTACAGTTTCTTTGTCAAATGATTTCCTTAACAACTTTTTCCCTGTTTAATTGAGAAAGCTCGCAAAGGGAGAAAATAATGTTACAAATTAGTGACCTAGTACTCCGTCATGAGCTTACTGTTTAATGGCAGAACTCCAGATGGTGATCATTTCCCATTTTGGAAATGGTTTATATTGATGATACTAAGAAAAACAATAATAAGTCTAACAAAAATTTTAGTCAGATGCCTGAATATATCTCTTGGCAATTCTCAGTGTCACTTTCAGAATTATTTCATGTAAAAGAGTATTTGTTTCTGTGGCTATTTTTCTTAACCTAGACTTGTGTAATTCTACTGAAGTGAAGAATTAAAAGTTTAAGGAAAAATCATCTAGTGCTTTACTGGCTACATAAATTTCTTGTTTCATTATCCAGTCCCCAGAATATCATTGGCATTCACAAATGTTTCTTATTTAATAATGTCACATTGCCAGAAGTCCAAATATCACCACTCAGAGCTATAATGCAAGTGTTCTTCTTTAATGAATGGTTCATATTAAAAATGTTAGAATGCCTTTCAGATGAAAAACATTTTAAATTCAACAGATCATTTTTTTCTCAACAGGCAGGAACTCATTAACAGAATAGTACTGGTAACTGAAGCATTTTTCAAAGAAAATAATATCCCCGATAAATGCAAGCTGCATATCTTCTCGTCTTTGGAATAAATAGGCCTAGTTTTCATTTGTAAAAAGGGACAGCTTGTTTTCATCACATTGCACATTTTAAACATCTTACAATTTTATTTGTCAATTATATCTCAATAAAGCTGGAACTGTTTAAAAAACATAAAAAATAATAATCCTCATTTATAGAAGTTGCATTTTAAAAGTTGGTTGAAAAATTTATGTTGTTGGCTTTGTGAATCAACTTCTCAGTATGAAGATAAGTGAATATTAAGTGAATAAATCTAAATTTCTATCTTTAAACCTCCTTTCTAAACTTGTAATTTTCACTGCTACCATATGACTGAGGGTATGCTGTCATCATCCCAGTCTCTGCGTTGGGTACCTTTTAACTGTTGCATGGTAGAGCTTTGCATGTAAATGAGGACACACTAGGTACATTTCATAGTAAAAGTAGATTTCTGTCCTTGTGTGTCTGTGTTCCTAATGCGTACATAAGGCTTAGTAGTTAATAAGACGTTGGGACTAGGTTATACATGGACAAGTCTAATAATTTTATACAGCCCCAACCTGTACAAAACCTTGGATCAGGCCTGAACTGGGCCCATATAAGCTACATGGAGCCCTCAGGGCAGCTCTTCACTCAGCAGAGGACCCTTACTTTCCGGAGAACCAGGCCCAAGACAAAAGCAGTAAGCATCCCAGGAGCCACAGAAGAAAGGTGCCAGGTTGGCATAAGACCCACTTCTGTGGCCCTAACAGATTGAGGTTCTTTTTTTTTTTATGATTATTGATTACTGTTTGCTATAGAAGATTTGACCACACAATCAGATACCAAGTGGAGATAAATAGGTATATGTCAATTTGTTAGCTGATAAATTATACACATTCCTTTTTATTTTTTTTATTTTTTTTTAGTAATTAATCTTAATTTTATTAAAGACAAAAACAATAGTAATAACTCTACAATTATTACATTATGTACCATAAATGAAGTATAGTGCTAAGTAGTTTTATGAATAATCTCCGTGGTTCATACAGCAACACAAAGGACATAAGATTATTCTCCCAGTTTAAAAATTGAGGAAACTTTGAACTAAATAATTTTAGTGACTTAAAAGATACTGCTACTAATAAGTGGCAGAGCAAGACTTGAGCTCAGGTGTGACTGGAGACTTGAATGGTTATAAATGGAAGACATGTTTCAGAAGTATGATGGAGCTTTTCTTTGTAACAAGTTATGAGAATGAGAGCAGAGCATGGCACATAGAAGTTTAACAACATTTCTTTCTTAAATTAGTAAATGGTTTTTAGATTTTTAAAGATGAAAGTATGTAACTATATTTTAAATAAGTCTCCTAGAATAAGACTAGAGGTGAAATACATTAGCTGTATAGTTATATTTAAAATACTTATAATTTTTAATGAATATTGGAGACCAAATTAATCGTATAGCTGATGATTTTAATCCAGTGTGAGTGGGAAACAAATAGCATATGAAATTATAACCCCACCTTTTTTGTTCATGCTCTTCTGAGCAAGAACCTTTTCACTCTCTATTAGGGGACATGTTAGCCCAATTATACCAACTTTAATGGATTTTTATCAAAATGTGTTTTTTTATTTTATCCCAATAAATTAAATATAATTCTTTTATTTATAGTATGAACAGGGCAGTTTAATACATTTTACAATGAAGATTTGCTTAATTTACTGAATTTTGTTTGAGTTTTGATTATAGTTTCTGTGCTTTTGTTTCTTTTCATTTCATTGTATTTTATTTTCTAAAAATGAAACTGGTAATACATTAGTCTCATAAGGAAACAGTCCACAGAAAAACCATTTTTTTCATATATACACTTTGTTAGTAAGAATTGATTCTTCTGGCAATTTGAGGCAATGAAAACTTCACCAAGCAGTTTTAGAAACTGTAAGTTTTTAGAATCAAGTTTGTTTCTTTGAAGAAAAAAAATTTGGTGGATTTTGTACACAAATCCCATTTGAAGGAGGAAGACAGTAGAAGCTGTTATCTGTTTTCTTATGATCAGAAAGGGCAAAGAATCAATATTTCTGACTGTTTCATGTTTGGAATATAATTTTTTGGGGGGGATAATTGCTTTACAATATTACGTTGGTTTCTGCCATACATCAACTTGAATCAGCCACAGGTATACATATGTCCCCTCCCTCCTGAATCCCCCTCCAGTCTCCTACCCCTCTAAGGTTGTCACAAAGCACTGGATTGAGCTTCCTGTGTCACACAGAAAATTCCCACTTGCTATCTATTTAAAATACAGTTTTGTATATGTTTCCATGCTTTTCCATCAATTTGTCCCACCCTCTCCTTCCCTCATTGTGTCTACAAGTCTGTTCTCTATATCTGCATCTCGATTGTTTTCCTGAAAATAGGTTCATCAGTACTTCTTTCTTGATTCCATATGCATGCATTAATATACAATATTTATCTTTCTCTAACTTACTTCACTCTGTATAGTAGGCTCTAGATTCATCCACCTCATTAGGACTGATTCAAATGCATTCTTTTTTATAGCTAAGTAATAGTCCACTCTATATATGTACCACAATTTCTGTATCCATTCATCTGTCGATGGGCATCTAGGTTGCTTTCATGTCCTAGCTATTGTAGAAAGTACTGCACCAAACATTGAGATACATGCATCTATTTCAATTACATTTTTTAAAGTGTTTTCTAATCTCATTCCCCGAGAAAGACTCTTTTCTTTATGTTCCATTAGACTCTGTATGGACTTATGTCATTTATTTTACTTAATTTCTCAGTGTGTCCATTGTCCTGCATCCCTCACCACTAGATTTTAATTGCTTAAGGTTAACATCAGTGTTTTTTCAAATGTGTTTCAGCCTTCCTGGTGTAGGACCTGTCACACAATAAGCCTTTATAAATTGCTGCATAATAAACACATGAATAATTTTCTCTGCCAGCTTACCAGCTCATAGGATGAGTACATATATGCATATATGGGTTTTAATAAATTTTCCCCTAATTGAAAAGGTAAATACATTGTAAAAATGTTTGAGGAAATATAAAGTTATAAATAAGATAGCAAAAATGAATTACTGTTCAGAATTAAGCATTATTACTATTTGTTCTATTTCTGGTCTCCAGAATTTAAAAATATATTCTGAGAAGCACGTTTGACCCTCTGTAATCAGACATTGGATTCTTAAACAAGAATGTTGATATATTGATATATTTGTCCTTTCTGAACATACAAGTTAGGTGTACAAATAATAATAATGAAGCTATGTTTTGTACCAGTTTATGTGTATGTGTCTGATTTTGCAAGTGACCTCTCTATTGTACCCTTCCCTGTTGGCTCAGAGAATAAAGAATTTGCCTTTAATGTGGGAGACTTGGGTTCAATCCCTGGGTCAGGAAGATCCCCTGGAGAAGCAAATGGCAACCCACTCCAGTATTCTTGCCTGGAGAATCACATGGACAGAGGAGCTTGATGGGCTGTAGTCCATGGGGTCACAAAGAATCTGGACATGACTGAGCAACTAACATTTTTACTCTCTCTGTTGTTACACTTTGTGAGGTAGGTCATATATTTGCCTGGACTAGCTCCCCAGCAGTCTTGCAATTGCGCTTCATATTGACACAATTGTGGAAAACAGTGATCTAAGCAACAAATAAGCTTGTGATGTCTGCTTGGCTAATCTAGTTGTTGTATTTATAACTATTACATGACATGTACATTGTTTTATTAAGGTATTCTCTCTTTAGAGAGAATGTGTATATGTTATATCTAAATGCTGCACTATTTTATATGAGACTTGAATGTCCTAGGATTTTGGTATCCACAGTGGGGTCCTAGAATCAATCCTCCTCACATACCAAGGAACAGCTGTACTCTGGTACTCCAGAGAGTTTAAAGAAAGATGGAGGTGCTATCAGCATGTAGGAGAACTTGAGGCCACAGAAACAAACAAGAACCTCAAGAAGCAGAGCACAGAGTGAGAAGAGGAGTCAGTATACAGCCCTGAGGGTGCAATGACTTGTAGGAGGAACACACACATTGTTAATTTACCAACTTTTCCCCAAAATGATATGAGTCACAGATTAGGACCTGAGCTTAGCTCTGTATTTTCTACAGAGTAGACTATCTGCTAGATTTTTACCTTTTGAAGATGTGTTTTGCCTTTCTTCAAAATTAGTAGTATGTTCTGAATGATAAGGTTTCAACAGAAGTCTTACTTAATCTGAATTATTCAAGGCTCACTGGGTTTGAAAAGTTTGTAACTGGACTGTAGCGTTGGTTGTCAAGGGTTGTGTATTAGTCAGGATTCTCCAGAGAAACAGGACCAATAGAATATATCAAGATCTATGGAAAGAGATTTGTTTTGAGGGATTAGTTCATCTGATTACGGAAGCTGAGTAGTCCCATGCTGTGCCACTGGCGGCTGGAAGCCTAAAAAACTAGTGATATAGTTCCAATCCAAACCCAAAAGCCTGAGAACAAGGGGACCAGTGTTGGAAATCTCAGTCTGAGTCCAAAAGCCCTAAAACCAGGAACACTGATGTCTGAGGGCAGGTGAATGTCCCAGCTCAAGCAAATAAATATGCCCTTCCTCTACTTTTTTGTTCTGTTCAGGCCCTCAAGAGATTGGACGATGCCCATCTGCATTGGTTAGGGCTATCTTCCTTACCCAGTCTACCATTTCAAAAATCTCTTCCAGAAACATTTTCATAGAAATGATGTTTTATCAGCAATCTAGGTACTCCTTAGCCTAGTCATATTGACACATAAAACTTACAAGTTGGGGAACCTTTGTTAAAAAGTAATAACGAGAAAGAGATTAAAGCCCAGGAATGAAGGGCTTTGTTTGTCAAGTTAGGCCTTTATCTAGTTGTAGTAGTAAACAGTAGTGGTGGTAGTTAGTAGTAGTAATAGTAGATGTAGTAACTGAAATAGTTATAGAATAATATTAGTAATAATAAAGAAGATTTATAGTGACAGAAGAAATTATTTACTAAGTGCTTACTAGATGCTTGTCACTGTTATTTTTCTGTATTATTTTACTCAGTGTTGATAATAACCCTAGAAAACAGAGCTGTAATTATCTTCACTATATAGATAAGGAAACTGAGACCAACAGAGAAATTATATAGCTTGTTCAAAATCACAGAGCTAAATAGGTAATAGGACTGAATTTCTAACAGGTGGTAGTAATGATGATTGTTGGAAAAAAAAAATGTAACTAATAATCTCTATCTAGGTAGGCTTAGTATTGAAGAATAGCCAAATTTAGCTGGGTATATAATTCTAGAACTGATTAGTTCAATATTATGAAATAGAAAATGAGAGATAGAAATAGAAGAGAATTCCAGAGACCTCATGGAGACTAAAAGGAATTAATAATTATTTGGGGGTTATGGTGAATAATAAATGAGAATTATAGAACATTAACCCACTTTAAATAGATAACAAATGTCAATTATTAGTTTAAAGTGGCTTGACTTAGTGTGCAAAGAAAAACTTCAATGACTGGTATTTGTTTTCATGATCTATTGAGAAATACACACACACACACACACATATAACCTTATACTTTCTTTTGACAGAACTTCAGATAAACAATATAGAGTATAAAAATATAACTGAAATTTTGATCTCGTTGATAACATCACTCACTACTCTGTGATCTATGCTATGTTTGCATGTAACGAGAAACACTACATTTTGCCTTTTTTCTATAATACAATGACTTTTATAAAAATAAAGTGGCTAGGAAGGTTAGAGAAAGGTTACAAGCAAATGTTCTTACAAAGTTGCTGAAATAAGAAAACAGGAAATAGCTCTTTTCCTGGAGAATCTATTTCTTTTTAAGAAATTTAGGAAGATATTTCTCTATCATTTTAGAGTAGAAATTTTAAATTTGCTTTAATCTTCAAAGACATGAGAGATTCCTGTTGTTCATTTTTGTTTTTTATTATGGCATTGTTTTAGGACTTTGAAGGTTATTTTAGAATATCTCAAAGTATTACGTTTATTTTTATGTGAAATGCTGTTGTTGTACTTTGTAGGTTAACAAGTTTGGAAAGACCAGAGTGTTACTAAAGAAGTCATCTCTCTGAAGTAGTTTCTTCTGTACTCCGTATGTCTAGGATGACTTTTATGCCTATTCAGAGAATTTCTATTCAGTTTGTTATTAGTAATCACCTCTAGTCACTTTTTTCATATCTGTTTTCTAGATAACTGTTCCCTAATTTATACCTGTGCTGTGTATAGTTCTTCCCTTAGTGTATTATTTTATACTTCTTTTCATTAAATCTCATCCTGGGCCTGTCCTTCCAAATCCCTGTGTTGTCCATATATCCATCTAGGTAGTTGATTGATTGATTTTCTTTTAATTTTAATCCATTCTAGCTTTCATCTGTAAACTTGGTGATATTTGAAATTACATTTTTAATGAGTATGCTAGATAGATAGGTTAGCACTCATCCCTGGGGGATACTGCTGAATATAGTTTTGGGTTTTCTGACGTGTAACTCTGTTGAAAGAATTCATTGTGTCCTCATCTGAGATGTCTTTATCCTCTATCATTGATACTTCCTGAATGTTCCTCTGCCAATCATTTTTTTTTAAGATACAGATTAAAATCATTGTATTCCTTCATCTACTTATATCATTGCTTATGATTATACAGTGGAATCCCTTACAATTATACAGTGGAAGTGATATATAGATTCAAGGGATTAAATCTGATAGAGTGCCTGATGGACTATGGACAGAGGTTCATGACATTGTACAGGTGGCATTGATAAAGATCATCCCTGAGAAAAAAAAATGCAAAAAGGCAAACTGTTTGCTAAGGAGGTCTTACAAATAGCTGTAAAAAAAAGAGAAGTGAAACACAAAGGAGAAAAGGAAAGATATACCCATTTGAATGCAGATTTCGAAATAACAGCGAGGAGAGATAAGAAAGCCTTCCTCAGTGATCAATGCAAAGAAATACAGGAAAATAATAGAAAGGGAAAGACTAGAGCTCTCTTCAAGAAAACTGGAGATACCAAGGGAACATTTCATGTAAAGATGGATACAATAAAGGACAGAAATGGCATGGAATTAACAGAAGCAGAAGATATTAAGAAGAGGTGGCAAGAATGGACAGAAGAGCTATACAAAAAAGATCTTCACGACCCAGATAATCACGATGGAGTGATCACTCACCTAGAACGAGACATCCTGGAATGTGAAGTCAAGTGAGCCTTAGGAAGCATCACTATGAACAAAGCGAGTGGAGGTGATAAAATACCGGCTGAGCTATTTCAAACCCTAAGTGATGATGCTGTGAAAGAACTGCATTCAATATGCCAGCAGATGGGAAAACTCAGCAGTGGCCACAGGACTGGAAAAGGTCAGTTTTCATTCCAGTCCCAAAGAAAGGCAATGCCAAAGAATGCTCAAATTACCTCACAGTTGCACTCTTCTCACATCCTAGCAAAGTAATGCTCAAAATTCTCCAAGGCAGGCTTCAACAGTATGTGAACTGTGAACTTCCAGATGTTCAAGCTGGATTTAGAAAAGGCAGAGGAACCAGAGATCAAATTGCCAACATCCATTGGATCATCAAAAAAGCAAGAGAATTCCGAAAAACATCTACTTCTGCTTTATTTGGCATAGTCATATGCCAAAGCCTTTGACTATGTGGATGACAACAAACAGTGGAAAATTCTTCAAGAGAGAGGAATACCAGAGCACTTGACCTGCCTCCTGAGAAACTTGTATGTAGTTCAAGAAGCAACAGTTAGAACCGGACATGGAACAATGGACTGGTTCCAAATCAGGAAAGGAGTATGTCAAGGCTGTATATTGTCACCCTGCTTATTTAACTTATATGCAGAGTATGTCATGAGAAATGTTGGGCTGGATGAAACACAAGCTGGAAACCAGATTTTGGGGAGAAATATCAATAACCTCAGATATGTAGATGACACTACCCTTATAAAGCGAAGAAGAACTAAAGAGCCTCTTGATGAAAGTAAAAGAAGAGAGTGAAAAAGCTGGCTTAAAGCTCAACTTTCAGAAAACTAAGATCAAGATATTCAGTCCTATCACTTCATGGCAAATAGATGGGGAAACAATGGTAACAGTAAGAGACTTTATTTTCGGCATTCCAAAATCACTGCAGATGGTGACTGCAGCCATGAAATTAAAAGACACTTGCTCATTGGAAGGAAAGTTACGACCAACCTAGATAGCATATTAAAAAGCAGAGACATTACTTTGCTAACAAAGGTCTGTCTAGTCAAAGCTATGGTTTTTCCAGTAGTCATGTATGGATGTGAGAGTTGGACTATAAAGAAAGCTGAACACCAGAGAATTGATGCCTTTGAACTGTGGTGTTGGAGAAGACTCTTGAGAGTAACACGGACAACAAGGAGATCCAACCAGTCCATCCTAAAGGAAATCAGTCCTGGTTGTTCCTGGGAAGGACTGATCTGAAGCTACAACTCCAATAGTTTGGCTACCTGCTGCGAAGAACTGACTCATGTAAAAAGACTCTGATGCTGGGAAAGATTGAAGGCAGGAGGAGAAGGGGACGACAGAGGATGAGACGGTTGGATGGTATCACTGACTCGATGCACATGAGTTTGAGTAAACTCTGGAAGTTGGTGATAGACAGGGAGCCCTGCATGCTGCTGTCCATGGAGTTGCAAAGAGTCAGACATGACTGAGCGACTGAACTGAACCATTGGTTCAGTTTTTTAAAACTTAGTCAATTTGCATAGTATGTCTTGCTCTGGAACTTGTCGGCCCTTGGGTGGTGCTTGGTTTCAGTGTAGGTATGGAGGCATTTGATGAGCCTCTATCGATTCTCCAGCAACACAGGATCACACCCCTGAGCTTCAATATACAGGCAGCTCAAGTTACTCCAAAACCATAGACGTCTCCTAACGCATTACTGGATACTTCATTGCACTCTAGAGAGAAGAAATCCAGCCGTACCCAACAGAACTCCGACACAAGCTTGCCTAACCAAGAAACCTTGACAAGCCACTGATACAACCCCACCCACATTGAGGAAATTCCATAATTAAGAGAACTCCACAAATTCCCAAAATACAGAAAGGTCACCCCAAACACAGCAATATAACCAAGATGAAGAGACAGAGGAATACCCAGCAGGTAANCGGTTCATGGGGTCGCAGAGTCAGACACGACTGAGCGACTGAACTGACCCTCTCCTCTTGCCTCCAAGCCTCACCCTCCAGGTATGATCACTGTTGACCCCCTGCTCACAGCCTATATCCCTTATTCAGACCACTTGGCGTGTGTGTGAAAACTAGGCACCATCATGCAGGTTTAAGCTAACCCTCTACACAGCTCTGTGAGGGACGCATGATTACTGCTCCCAGAAAACCAGCCTGGACATGAATGTGACACGGAGCCTGGCTGCCTGGCTTGGAATCTGGTTCTGCCGTTGACAGGTTCCGTGGGCTTGAGCAGCTTTACCTCTGTGCTTTCGTGTCTCGGCGTTAATAAACAGTGCACACTTCATGATCAGCCGTGAGAACTGAATAAACTGACAGATAAAGAGTGAAGAACACACAGGAACCCAATAAATGATGATTTCCACTTTACAGCTACGGAAACGGAGGCTCGGAAAGGCTATGTCACTCACCAGATCCAACGTGTGATTACGAAACCACGCCTGAACCTGCCAGGAGAGCAGGAAGCTGCCCTCCTCCCGGAAGACACAGGAGGTGAGTGTGACTCTGCCCTACGACTTCATTTCCCCTGGTGTTCTTCAGTCCATTCGTCCTTCTCTGACACATCTCCCTCTCTCACCCTCTGAGTCAGGAGGTAAGCTGTCACTTTTTGCTGCCAATTCCCCACCTCCATCAACCTGTCATCCACTCTCAACAGGTTGATTTGCTGTAGACCAGAAACCAAATATAACTTGCTGGAGAGAACAGTGCACGAAACAAACATACGCAGGCATGGAGTGAAGCCCTAAGCAGAGTTCCTGCTCATAAACTGAGTGAGTCTAACAAAAGTCTTACTTTCTAGCTTTTAAGAGACCTGCAGATATTAATAGATTCCAGGCTGGGTTCTGGAGAACTGAGGTGCTAGGCTCATGCTCTATGGATAAGTGAGTTACTGACACGTGAATGCTGTGGTTCAGTTGCTATGTTATGTCTGACTCTGCGACCCCATGGACTGCAGCATACCAGGCTTTTCTGTCCTCCACTATCTCCCAGAGTTTGCTCAGATTCATGTCCATTGAGTTGGTGATGCTATCTAACCATCTCATGTTCTCATATTTCAAAACTAGTTTCTGATTTGCCTCTTGTTTTTTTTTGTTTGTTTGTTTTTTGTTACTCTATATAATTTTAAGCTTTGGAAAGGAAGTGATAAATACCAAGGGTCACATTATAGATGTCTTCTTAGCCAGCTTAGCTACAGATTACATTTATGGGAGATGCTGCTTAAGTATTTGGTCACTTAGTCTTTTATAGAACAATTCTAATTCTTCCAAGCCTTTTATTCAGGAAGTAACAATATTGTTAAACAATAATCCTGAGAAATCACTGAAAACTGTGAAAAAAGTGTACTTTCTAAAATTTTACAAAATATTACTATATGATAATGTGTATGTTGACGTTACCACACAACTAAAATTTTAAAAATTGATCCTTGACATAGTGGCTGAAAGAATAAACAAATGACCAAGCATATTCACATACTAAAAAAAATAGTTTTTGTGTTAGGCATTTTTCAATTACTCTGCTCTCACAGGACGGAGCTGCAAATCACAGTCACTCTGAAAGGGTATTTCACTTCACACACAAGCATTTCAGGCTCCCCCAGGTACCACCAAAACCTAGAAGCATCAGGAGGTGCTGTGCAGCATTTAAATATCTTCCCAGCTCAGTACCGTAACTCTCTTTATGATGATTGGCCACAAATTTCTGTCAGGCATTTGTGTGTGTGTGTGTGTTAATACTAAATTATGCTGAAAACCAAGCACATGTAGGGCCACAGCTCTGGGCTAGGTCCCAGGGGAACCAAGGTAAGCAAGACCCAGGTGGCACCCTGAAGAAGGTGAGAGTCCAGAGGGTGAGGTGGGGCTGGGCACAGGGAAGTAAAAGGCAGTGTGAGAAGTTCTATTGAGACGCTAAGGATGTCTGGAGGAGGGGGTGCAAATAAAGTTTGGGGAGAGCTGAGGACATGGCTTGCTTTGTGGCCCTATGGTCCTCTAAGTTCTCTGATTTCACAGTTACATCGCTGTGTTTGCTGAAAGCATGTACATTACACACTGCTGTGGTTCATGTGAAATACCAAGATTCAGTGCGAGGAGAGATAAGGGAGACCGATTCTTTGGCTTACAGGCACAATTAGATACCCCAGATTCCCAGATGGATTTCTTTGGCCTTCATTCTCTGATCAGATCACCTTGATATTCCTACTTCTGGTACATATGGGAGACCCAGATCATCTGCTACCCAAAAAAGTTTCAGGAAACTGAGCACCCACATCATAATGGGGGTAGGCTTGGTGGGGAAGCAGCATCACTCATGGGGGTCCCTGTGTAGGCTCATGGGGGTCCCTGTGTAGGCTCCTGGGTGAGGGCTTGGTTGGGAGTCCAGGCTAGCCTCACAACGGAGAGAAGGCATTTAAGCGCTGAGCACACTTAGCAAACTGTGAGCTTGCAGGCCAAGTGCCAGGTTGGAAGGGGAGAGGCTGAGAGGTGCTGGACTGCCTCCCTGAAGTACTGATCTCCCTGTGAGACCTGGACTTACAGCCAGAGAGACTTGGGTCCAGTTTGGCTCCACTAACCATAGACTGTATGACCTTGAGTGGTTTGAGCCTTGGTTTCCTCACCTATAAAATGGGATGATGTCCATCCCAGTGGGTTGTCTATGAGGACTAAAAGGGAAAAAAAAGTACATAAAAGTCTTAATTAGCCCCATGCCTGGGATATACAAAGTGTTCCTGAAAAGTTCTTGCCATCATTCAGAAATGTGTTTTTTATTCACGTCAGAGACTTTGTCCCCACTGCAGTCAGGCCTTGGGGCGAACTGATCCTGTGACCCCAGTTCTCTGGTCTCAGCCTTGAGAAAGGCATCCACCTTTGCTCCATAAGATGCCTCTAAACGGCTTAATAATAGGGGCCCTCAGAAGGGGAGCCAGACTCAACATAATTACTGCTCTTGTGCCCTCTTTGTAATCTTGACTTTGTGGGGATTGTTTGATCACAATAGTTGGGGTTTGTGTGCAGTATTTAATTAAGCAGATGAAAGCATGTTAGAATGAAACAATAGTATCTCTAATTTAACGGCCTGTTTTGCATCTTATCCTAGAACCATGACAAAAGACGCTTCCATTCAAAGCAAAGAACCCTCTCTCCCTCCCTCTCTTCTTTCTCTCTCCTCCTCTCCTCCCTCCCTCTCTCTCTTTCCCTAACTGAAATCCAGCTAACATGGTTCCCACCTCCCCATGATGTTCTGGTGAATAAACCATTGCTAACCATCCCTCACTTCCTTATGTGTGACCTGCCTGATGGGATTCAGAAGACAAACGGACAGGGGAGGACGTGTGGTGCAGGGGTGAGTGCCTGGCCTTCCAACCTCAGCTCCACTCCCAGTTCTGACCTCGTGCCACTCATTCCCAGGCCAGACTCCTCCTCTGCAAAGTGATGTCTTCAGTTTAAGCCTATCCTGGCTCTCCTTTCGGAAAGTAAAATATTTATTAGAACGTGTGCCTGTGGAACCAAGACTTGGGGAAGATGTAAATACAGTTTAAAATGGGGTAATTAAACATAATAAAAACATTGTCCAGCTAAGCAGAGCCTAGAAAGAGATATTAGCAGATAACAGGATGATCCCTGAACTCTTGTCTAGCTCTAAAATTCCATTATTTTAATTCTGAGCTGTAGAATGCCAACATTTACCCAAGTCAATAAACATCAAGAGACTGATATTTCATCGGAATCCAAGTCTGATTTTTCAATATTGATTTTTCTGAAGTCAATTTTGGTTTAAAGTGCCTTTTTAAATTGGTGCTCTGTGGTGTCAAATGTCAACATTTATTTTTCCAGAACTCTCCTTCCTGTGAGGACTTTGGTCAGTGAATGAAGCTTTCGATACTTGGAGTTCCTATTTTCTTGCTTCCGATTGAGGACCCTGCTGAATAGTGTAGGGTGTTTTACTGAGCCTCAGGTTTCTGTTGGGATATGAAAAGTAACTTCCTTGTGAATGCCCATCATATAAAAGCCAGAGGAGGAGGAGCCAAAGAGTAGAAGAAGGTGGAGGGTTCATTTTGGGTCTAGCTAAATGCTTCGAAGGCTTCATGCAGACCTGTGGCTCACCATTCACCTACTGTGTGACCTTGGGAAGGTCACTCAACTTTTCTGAGCTTTGTTGTGTTCTTTGCCAAATGGGGATAAGAATAGCTATTTCATAGGCTGTGAGAAACAAGTGAGATAGCCCACGCCAGTGCCAGGCCCACAAAAGGCATTCAGCAAATGCTGATGCTCCCTCCACCCCTTGAATTATTTTCCCTGCGCTGCTATATTTTATTGAAAAATTTTCAAATTACAGAAAAATTGTAAGAATAATACAATTAACACATTAATATGCCTTTTGTCCATTCACCAACTGTTAATATCCTTTCACATTTGCTTCTCTCTTTTTCTGCTTTTCCCCTTGAATTATTTGAGTGTAGACTGCAAACAAAAGACCACTTTATCTCTAACACTTTGTGATGCATCTCAGAAAAATGAAGAACCTCTCCCACATAACAGCATTCCTACTGTACACCTTAAAAAGTAATATTCATAAAATAATATTGTTTAAAATAAAATTTGCATTTTTGTGATTTTCTTTAATTCCAAACTCTGCTCAACATTCTGTAATAACTTAAGTGGGAAATGAATTTGAGAAAGAATAGATATAAGTATATGCATAACTGAATCACTTTGCTATATACGTGAAACTAACACAACATTGACAATCAACTATACTCCAATATAAAAATTTTTAAATCATACATGGGACTTCCCTGGTGGTCCAGTGGTTGACTTCGCACTTCCACTTCAGGGGCACAGGTTCTATCCTTGGTCAGGGAACTAGGATCCTGGAAGTCATGTGGTTAATTAAAAAAAAAAAATCACACATTATATACTTTTTTGTCAATTTCTCTTTGCCAGTCTGACCTTAATTTTTAAATGATATGAGAAAAGAAATATTCTCCTGGGCAAGCAGGGGCAAAAGAGCAAATTTTAACTTAATAGCAGAAGAGGCAAGAATTGAGTTCAAATCCTGTCTGAGCCACTGCTCTGGGTGATCTAGGGCTGAATGCTTCCTTCTTACAGATGTTTTCATCATCTGTAATTGACGGCTTGTACCACTTTCTCTCAGGACCCATTTTCCCTCAAAAAGAGGGAGCTGAGGTTCACAAGCTTTTGAAGTCCTCCAGAGCCCAGTTTAAATTCTACTTCACTAGCAGTGTGACTCTCAGCATTAGCTTCAAATTATCTTATGGCTCTGAGCCTCAGTTTCCTGGCCTGCAAAACAGGTGTGCTAATATTACTGCCTACTTTATAGAACTATAATTAGAATTNTCACAAGCTTTTGAAGTCCTCCAGAGCCCAGTTTAAATTCTACTTCACTAGCAGTGTGACTCTCAGCATTAGCTTCAAATTATCTTATGGCTCTGAGCCTCAGTTTCCTGGCCTGCAAAACAGGTGTGCTAATATTACTGCCTACTTTATAGAACTATAATTAGAATTACATATCGTAATTCATGTGAAGCACTAAGCACAGTGGTGGGCACAAAGTAATGGCTCAGTAAAAGGAAGAAAAGCTATTATTGTTATTAATATTAGGATATTATGGACACTTCAATCAAAGCTCTTATCTGCACAGCAATTATCTCTGGCTTATGAAGAGTCCTTGACAATTTATAAAGCACTCTCTCTATTATCTCCTGGAATGCAGTCTGGAGAGATGGTAGCATGGGGACAATTTCCCCCACTTCAGAGAGGAAACCTGGAGGCTCAGAGAGGTTGAGTGGGTTGGCTGAGGTTACCCAGCTGGTTAGAGGGGGAACCAGGACTCACAGGACCCACCCTCATCCTGCCCTCTAGTTTTGAGCTCTAATTCTGTTACCATGGCATCAGGCTCATGTGTTTCTCCAGCCATTTGTGCCTTGAGAGCANACACACACACACACACACGCACACTCTCCGTGTGCCTACCCTCTCTCACACATACCCTTTATCTGTCTGTCTCTCTCTCTCACTCACACACACACACACACACACCCCTCCGTGAGCCCACCCTCGAGTCAGATTTGGGGAAGTTAGTTCTCAGCGGCCTTGTAGAGTGTAAGGAGAGACACCAGGGAGATGTAAGACGTCTGAGAAAGCAGGCTCCTAGGGTTAGGAGATGACAGGGTTCAGGAAACAGGCAAACCTCCTAAATCCCTGTCTTACCAAGTAAATTTCACGCCCCACGGCAGGGACAGAGATCTGAGGGAAGTGGGGAACTGAGCAGAGAGGGAAAGGTAGGAAGAAGAGAAGGATGGTCGTGGGGTAGATGAGAGGGGGCTGGGCGGCAACGGAAGGGGGCGACATCTTTCAGGATTTTTTGCTTAGTGTAGCTGCAAGTTGACTTTAGGGAAGTAGCTGAATTCGAGCTGCAGGGTTGGATGTGAACCCACATTCCAGCTCCACCACTCAGTTTGGCTAAGGCAAGCTGCTGGACCTCTGGTCTCCATTCTTTTTACCTGTTAAATGGGACCAATCCACACTTTATAAAAGCACTGTGAGGATATAATGGGAAAGTGTATGTAAAGTGCTTAGCACAGTGGCACATACGTGGGCCTCAGGTAGTGGCAGCAGTTATTGTTACCCTGGCTCAGGATGCAAGTACGGGTTCAAGGTTCTCCCCTCCCTGCTTGCCTCCTTCTCCCTCCAGGAACAGTGAGTTGCCAGGAGCTGAGGAGGCATTTGGAGGAGTCTTTTTGATCAGGACTACCTTATGGTCCCTGATCCCATTCCTCTGGATGCTCACATACAAGGGAGTTATATTTGGGTGAGATACAAATTTTTATCCACAGCTTGATTTAAAACTCATCATACTGGTAACTCTTATTCATTGAGGGAGCTACTCTATTTGGGGCATTGTGAAAGCCACTTTATATGTATTGTCTCTAATCCTTGCAAAAACTCCACAGGGCAGAGATGATTAAATCCAGAGGTTAATGCCTCTTGGGGCCACAGAGCTAGTAAGTTCTGGGATCTGGAGCTAAAGTACCTCCTAACACACTTTCCCTCTGGTCACTGTGTAGCTGTCTTATAGCACTCAGCTCGCTCTTTATTATAATGCAAATTGTTTGTGTACTTAGCCTCAAATCTTTTTTTTTAAGATAAGGAATATATACAGATGTATACAATGATTAGAATGTTTATTGGGTTATGAAAATTGTTCTTCATTAGATTATAAGACCAGATACACCAGCAGAGTCTGGCGGGCTACAGTCCATGGGGTTGCAAAGAGTTGGACTTGACTGAGCACTCACACATCCACACACACACACACCAGTTAAACCATACTGTTATGTCTTGGATCACACCATAATTATTTCCCATCTTCATCTCCAACTTACTCATACAGTTCTCATCCCCTTTCTGCAGCAGCCTGCTGAGCACACTTATCTCCAGAGTGCTAGATGTCAAGACAGGCACACTCAGCCAATTTCATTGACATCCCCAAACTGTCTTTCATACATAACCAGTCAGCTGATGGTTGAAACTGTTACCTAACTACCTTGATCAGGTCAAGACTGGACACTGCACACAGAGCATCCTGGCCAGAGCTCCTTCTATCCTGCCCTTCCCTCCCTTTGCTTTTCCTCATTAACTCCCTCTACCCCGACTCCACTCACATCCGAAGTCCCCAGAGTGCAGCCAAGCTTCAGGACATGTAGGCAGCCAGATGGGGTGCTAATCAGGCCACAAAGGTGGGAAGTGGGAGGGGTGGGGGACAGAGACAGCCCTAGGCCTCTTGTCTCTCATGCTATTCCTTTCCTCCTTGCTACTTAGGTTTAGCAAGTTGTAGCTCAGAGATTAACAACTTAGTGACAAATAACCATTTCCCTGACCCTATAACCTGAGTTAGGGAAGAATCATAACCTTGTGAGAAGCAGAGATTTCTGTATTACTTTTCCAGTTCCTGGGGTCAGTTACTGCCCTAGGGGTCATCATGAGAGATTTTATAATATCTTAGCTTCCTGGAGACAGAACTCCCTTTTATGATATGTGGTAAAGATTTTCAAATTTTTTTTGCTATAAAGCACTATCTCAGAAAGTAGAGGCGAGCCTGTCATCAATCTCATTGGCACTCATTTCTAGCAGCTATGCAAGAAATAAAAAAGGGGACTTTGAGACTAATGGTGTTCTTGGGATGGCAGGATAAAGACTGTTGAACAGGGAGGATACATCCACATGCATAGCAGAAACGTAGGAGGGACCATTCGGTTCTCATCTGCCAACGCCATCACTCTAGGAGGGAAGCGGCTCTCTCCCCTTGTCACACAGATATGAGACTCCCAGCAGGACTGGCACACTGTCAAGGGAGAGGCCAGGGCCACGGGGCTAGGTGATGACAACAGAGAGCTCTCTGGGGCCCAGGTCGGTAGTTCTTTGCGTCACCAATAACAAAACTAAGTAGGGAAGGGACCAAACACTGTTGGGACTCTGCTTCAAACCCCTGATTCTCCACCTGAAATCCTGCTATGGATCATCTTGGAGGGACTTCCTCTATAGATTCTTTCCTAATTTAGTCCTTTGCACAGTATTTAGTTGTTCATTGCCAAAGAGCAGAACATTGATATCAGCTTTAAGATGGCTTCATAGCTCTAGAAAATTGTGACCCACGCACCATTAAATCAACTGGGAGGTCCAGAGGCCAAAAGAAAACAAAGGCCACTTTACTTTTAAAAAGTTAAGGGAACTATGGGACTTGCCTGACAGTCCAGTGGTTAAGATTCCATGCTTCCAATGTAAGGAACATGGATTTGATCCTTGATCCGGAGAACCAAGATCCCACACTCTGTATGTGAAAGTCACTCAGTTGTGTCTGACTATTTGCGACCCCACGGGCTATACAGTCCATGAATTCTCCAGGCCAGAATACTTGAGTGGGTAGCCATTCCCTTCTCCAGTGGATCTTCCCGACCCAGGAATCGAAACGGGGACTCCTGCATTGGAGGCGGATTCTTTACCAGCTGAGCTACCAGGGAAGCCACACATGCTATCCAATGTGGCCAAAAAAAAAGAAAAGTTGTGAATAATTAAAAAAAAAAGTTAAAGTAACCATGTATAAATCTAGAATGAAAAGCCTTGGATTAATGTAGAAAAGAGAATTTTAATACTCCTTATTATTACATCTATTAGTTACTTGTTTAAATGTTTATATTAGTTGGAAATCCAAACTCATTATTGCTATGATATATTTTCACCTAACTTCTAAATATACATAATAAGGTAAGAGTTTTTAACTAGTGAGTCTATTTCCAAAATTGTTATAAAGGCAAGAAGTTAAGATTATATTGGACAGGTCCTGGGATAGTAAGGTGGCCCACTGGGGATGCTTGTTCCCACTGATCAGTGGTGGCTCCCCAGAACCCTTGGTGGAGAAGGTTTCTGAGGCAAGTCTGAGCTCAGCGGGAACAGCTCCTCCGTGGTGAAGCAGGATCTGCCTGGAGCTGGGAGAAGGTGGCATCACAGCACCAATGCTGGCCAATCCTGCCAACCTGATGCATGACTGTTAGCATCTAAACAGGACGTAAGTTATTCCCAAGTATCTTTATTAACTGTAAGAAACAATCTTCACAAACACAGCAATGGACTGAAGTCAAGATCAAAGAGTATTTTACATTGGCTTGCCTATAAGGGCCTTGAAATTGCTTTCTCAAAGGCATGAGAATCAGTAAAACATAGTGGAGTAAAAAAGTAAATGAAACGAACAGATAACCAAAGTAGATTTTGAAATTTCACCTATCAAAATAAACAAAAATGTTACTATTCTTGAGAACTCGTCCTTGCAGTGGACAAGATAGCATAAACCCATGTGCTACGTGCTAGAGCCCCAGTGTGGCTGCCGGGAGAGCCTCGTTTCCTTTTATAGACAAAGCAGCTAGAACTCTGGGCACTGGTTCCACTTCCCTTTTCAGCTCCTGCTCCTACTTGTTAGATGATTGCTTTTCACAAGCAGCTGCCCCATCCCACAAATCTCTCTGACTATATCCAGTGTTTCCTGGGGCTTCCCTCTTCCCACCTGCCCTGGGCCATCAAGCACAAAGCTGAGCAAGTGTTCAACACCTTTCATTGTATCTACATTTGTCTAAGTCTCTGAGAATCTCTCTGTAAATGTCAGTGTTATGGATCTCAGGGATGTTACCCAGACTGGTGAGATAACGAACTTCCAGCACCGTGAGACCTCCCCACACCCCGCTCCGCTTCATTTGATTCCAAATACCATTCTGACCTTGCTGGCACTTGATGTGTAACCTCACCTAGAAAATGCAGCAGCCAGCTAACTGGTCTCCTTGCTGCTGCCCTTGCCGCCCTACAGTCTGTTCTCAGTACAGCAGCCAAGTGAATCTGATAAACTATTAGTTGAGCCATATTACTGCTCTACTTAGAATCCTCCCATGGCTTCCCAGAACTCCCAGAGTAAAAGCCAAAGTCTTTATAATGGTTTCGGGAGCCTTATGGAATCCTCTCCTCTCTCGGACCCTACACCACTACCTCTGATTTTATGGTCTGCTACCAGTCTTGGTTCACATTGTTCAAGCCATACTGCCCTTGCTGCTGCTCAAAGCTGTCAGGGACAATCCTGCCACCAAGCCTCTGCACTCACTATTCCCTCTGCTGGTCATGCTTTTCCCTTAAATGTTCACATTGCCCCCCTGCTTACTGCACCTTCTTTCACCTTTGCTTAAACACTACCTACTTGGGACTTCCTTCATGGTCCAGTAGTTAAGAATCCACCTTCCAATGCAGGGGATATGAGTTCGGTCCCTAGTTGTGGAACCAAGATCCCATGAGCCTAGAGGCAACTGTTCACTGAAACAACATAGAAAGATCCCATGTGCTGCAGCAAAGACCCGATGCAGCCAAATAAAGTAAATAAATAGTTTTTTAAGTTTTCTTAAAAACTAAATACCACCTTCTCCATGAGGCCTTCTCTGACCAAACTTTTGAAAATAGAAACACATACACTTCTTATCCTATTTTATATTTCTTCAGAGCATTTATCACTCTCTAATATACTGTGTTAGTCACTTGTATTTCTTATTTGTCGTCTGTTTCCATCTGGCTCCCCAACGATGTGGACAGAAAATTTTTTCTGTTTTGTTCATAGCTGTATCTCCAGTGCATAGAACAGAGCTCAGCACATAGTGGGAATTCAATAGATATGTGCAGAATGGATGAAAATAGCTTGTAACACAGGACATTTGTGAGCTCTTGCATAGCTGTGTAATACTTCCTTATGTCAGAAACTTTTTAAGTTTCCCTCTGTTTACCCCTAGTGCCCTCATCAAGTGTGTCAGCTGTCTTAAGAGGTATGTCTTTCCTCTTCCAAAGTGAGCTGATGGTTAAAGCATGTGACTCCTTGTTTAATCATCAACACAGGATCAGATCTCCAGATATACGGCACAAGGATTGCAATGCCTTGGAACAATTGAGAACTCATTCATATTCACTGTTTGTCAAAAATTTAGTTAAGAAGACATTTTGGAAAACTTTCTGAAAGATACACAGTCCATTGGCCCTCTAAAATCTGTATCCCCTAAAATTAGTTCCTATCTCAGATCAACCCAAATGAAGGGTAGTTACCTGGACTACATCCAGAAAAATTTATTTTATTGAATTGTATTTTGGCATGACCCCATTTGCCCATATTAGGGGGATACATTTTATAAAAATGCCTTTTTCAGTCTGAGATATTGGTTTTTTAAAAAGTAAGTATTTATTTTTATTTATTTGGCTGCACCGGGTCTTAGTTGTGGTATGTGGGGTTAACTTCCCTGCCCAGGGTTCAAACCTGAGCCCCCTGCATTGGGAATGTGGAGTCTTAACCGCTGGATCACTAGGCAAGTCCCTGAGATATTATTCAATGCCTCACGTGATGCCCTTTCAAGGAGAATCCAGGAAGTATTTTCTCTCAAGACTCTGTGGGGAATAACTGTTCTTTCTTTGACTGACTAGTTTTATCTTCATTTCTGGCCTGACAAATGGGCTCAAGGGGTTCATTGCTTGGCAGGTATCCAGGTTATTTTGTATTAAGTCACAAGTACCCATTCTAAGCCCTTGCCAGCTTGTGCCAACTTTCATCCGTCCACGCCAAAATATGAATAACAGTATATAATTTCAGAAGACTCAACTGGGCTGTTCTGAGGTCACATTCTTCCCACTTTGTAGGGATTAACAAACGAAAATCTTTCTTTAATGAAATGATGGTGAGCATCAATGGTAGGAACTTTTCTTTGCTTGTTTTAGATTTGTTTTTTGATGTCTTTACCTGGTAAAAGAAAATGACAGCATGCATTGTCAGTTCCCAGTCTGCGGGAGAATTTTCCTGGTTCAGAAAATCCAAAGTCTTAGAAGCACTGGTTTTCTACCTTACTCCTAGTTTCATTCAGCTTCACCTACTCTCTCTTCCTTTAGTCCCATTTCCTTATTTACTTACTGTTAAATTTTCTCTTGCCTTACATGCATTTAAGCCCCCTCCAGGCATTTCTGGAATCTAGCAGGCATGAATGAATGTATGAGTGAATGAGTGAATGAAAGACCAGGCAAAGGACATATCAACCTGCTTGGCTCAGCCTACAGCTCCATACTGCGCCGAATGCTTCCCTCATCATCACCTGGCATGTTATTTGCAAGTGCATAGTGCTTTGTAAATGACATCTTATCTTATTAATCTTCTCAGTAGCCCTCAAAGGTAAGTGTTATTTTCCCCCTTTCCCTCATTATACATAATACATGAAGAGATTTAGACTTAGAACATTTGATTTTCCTAAGGCAGAAAGCTGTGGGGGGAAAATTGAAATTTTAACCTAGATGTTCTACCTCCAAGTCTAATTTTCTTCCTTTGTACCATATTGTTGTCATTGTTCAGTCACTAAGTCATGTCTGACTCTTTGCCACCCTGGCAAAGTAGCCTATCAAGCTCCTCTGTCCATGGGATTTCCCAGACAAGATATACTGGAGTGAGTTGCCATTTCCTTCTCCAGGGGATCTTCCTGACCCAGGGATTGAACCTGAGTCTTCTGTATTGCAGGCAGATTCCTTACCACTGAGCCACTGGGGAAAACCCCGTACAATTTTACTGGCTTTTAAATGACTGTTTTTGAGGGCAGTAGTGTACAAGAGTTGTGTATTTTAAGAAGCTGTAAGGAGAGCCTGGTTATTTCCCTGGCTTTCAGAATAACCTTCCTTGATGAAAGATGTCCTGTGGGAGGACTGAGCTTCTGCTGGGCTCTTCTGACCCCTTCCCTTTAGCCTGAGGGAATGTCCGCTGAACTGAGTAAAGGTTTCCCCTTATCAGTGCATACTGAATAAATGTGATGCAGGGTAGTCTCCTTTTGATCACTTTTTTCTCTTGCCTAGTAATTCCTATTGTGCAATAACATTATAGTGGGAGCTTGCTTCATTACTTAGTAATTTCCTTTAACAGTAGAGCTGAACTAGAGACATTCAGCCTTCTTCTCGTTTTCCTGTTGCTAAATATAAAATGTAAGATGAAGTTCTCCTGTTATTCAAAGGAAAGGAACTTAAGTCCTTAAAATTGAAGCTTAGAGAAAAAACTAAGAGGGAGAATTTACCAAGATGCCAAGATTGGCAGGTATGTACCACAAAAGGCTTAGAAGAATCAATCAGCAGAGAGATTTGTTCATTAGTGATTCTTTCTCTGGACTTGGACTAGGCACTGAAGTGATACAAGCAAATATGAGATGTCATCCTGGTCTTCAGGACCCTTCAGTTCAGTTCAGTTCAGTCACTCAGTTGTGTCCAACTCTTTGTGACCCCGTGAATCACAATACGCCAGGCCTCCCTGTCCATCACCAACTCCCAGAGTTCACTCAGACTCACGTCCATCAAGTCGGTGATGCCATCCAGCCATCTCATCCTCTGTCGTCCCCTTCTCCTCCTGCCCCTAATCTCTCCCAGCATCAGGACCCTTATGCTCTTCTAATTCATGGTCAACAAACTTTCTTGAAAGCCCATTTAGTAAATAATTTAGCCTTTGCAGGTTATTCCTTCTCTGTCCCAACTTTCGTCATTGTAGTGCAAAAGTAGCCATAACAACATGTAAGCAAATGAATATAGTTGTGTTCTAGTGAGTAAGGGCACTGCTGCTGGAATTTCATGAATTTTTACATTTCAGGAACTATTATTCTTAAAACATTTTTTCCCAATCATTTAAAAATGTAAGAATTACTATGTCAAACTAAAAATTCCCTCAAAGGAAACAATCAACACAACAAAAATCCCCCCTAAGGAAAGGGGAAACATCTGCAAACCATATATCGGGTAAGGGGTTTATATCTGCTTCATTATGAGCATACTGAATCACAAAATCTGACCACAGGTCGAATAACTACCATGATTTTGTAGTGATGAGTATGAATGATAGTCTGAGATACCTGTGGCAGCTGAAATGTAAAACATAGGTGATTTCTATTGATGACAAAGTCGTAGGGCCTGGTGACACTGTTGTGGTTTGTTGCTTTCATTTACAATTAGAAGAAAACCTAAATCTTGGTCAGAGCTTCTAGAAGTAATTTTAAAAATGTTTCTTGTTTTCTGTCCAAGTTCACTGATTCTCTGCATTCTACGCACAGAATCGCTGGAGAAACTTTGATTTCAGGTTAAGAGCTCTTGGGAAGTCAAAGAGAATGTGGGGAAATGGGGAAGTTAGAAGGCCCTCATCTTTGAGAACACAATTTTAATAGAGATGAGAAGACAAGGGAAACTGAAGGGCATTGATTCAGCAACGTTGGTTCCCCAAGTGTCTCCCCAAAGGGCAGGGAGAGACTGAAAAAAGAGGCCAGACAGGCTAATTCAATGGCTCTTGCCTTAAGTCACTCATTTTTGAGGTGGTTTCATATGAAGCAAAAGCTAACTGATGCAGGGGTTAATGTACTTTCCAAATTTATATTTCCTGGCAATTTTCCATATTCCACGAGTTCTCCAAGATTAATACACCATGTGTTAAGCTAACATCTACAACTATTCTTAGGATCCAGAGAGAGTCTTTCGAGTTGTCTTTTCCTAGTGTCATGTTACCCATCCTGAGCTTCAAAAATTCATTTCCACTTGGCATGCTACAATATCACACGTGGACCTCAATGTCTACTGTTTCACAATTCATTTCTTCCTAAATAACCAGTGACAAGACTCCACAAATATGTGTTAAACTACCCTTTAACATTCCATAACCACAGAAGTTTCTTTAGGTTTGAATGTTCTGAAGAAAGATCCCATTCTTGTCACAGTGATCAGCCTCAGGCAGCCGTGGATTACCACCTAGCTTTGTAAACTTAGACAGATTACTTAACTGACTTATTTTGGTTCTCAGTGTTTCCACCTATGAGGTGAAAATAAAAATAACTGTACTTAACTTACAATGTTGTCAACAGAATTCGAGTTAGTAAAGGGCTTTCTAGTTGGTGCAGTGTGGGAAACGCAAGGGCTTGATTCCCGGGATGGGAAGATCCCCTGGAGTAGGAAATGGCAACCTGTTCCAATATTCTTACCTGGAAAATTCCATGGACAGAGGAGCCAGGCAGGTTATAGTCCATGGGTCGCAAAGAGTCAGATGCAACTGAGCACAGCACATAGCTCAAAAGTAAAGTACTTAGAATCTGCTGTGTAGCAGAGCTGGCATATTGTTATATTTCAGTGTTCCAATTTCTCTGCTTTATCTTCCTGTCTGGACTTATCAGTTTTCTTTCCTCTTTCATCTCTCTGTAGGGAGAACAGGATACTAACCTTATAGGCTATTTCAAGTAACCACAATCTTTTTGGAAATTCAGACTCCAGGAATTCAGCATTTATGCTGCTTCAGAAGCAGTGTAATGACCGCTATAAAGAAAAAGTTGGAAACTTTTTTTCCCTTTTAAATGGTCAAAGTTTTTCATGCAAGGACTGGAAAGTGTCTTCAAAGCCAGTAACATTTTTCAAGTGAAAATTTTACAACTTAAAAGTCTTTCAAAATTCCATCGGGCCCTGTTCCCTCTTAATGAGATTTTGCCGGGTGGTAGTGGGGTGCACAGGAAAGCCCAGCCAGGGCTGGGCCAGTTCTGGCAGCATGTGGAGTGAGCAAGTGTGCAGGGGGCTCACAACACAAATAGACATTCAGTTCAGTTCAGTCGCTCAGTCGTGTCCAACTCTTTGCGACCCCATGAATCACAGCACACCAGGNAAGGTGACAATATACAGCCTTGACGTACTCCTTTTCCTATTTGGAACCAGTCTGTTGTTCCATGTCCAGTTCTAACTGTTGCTTCTTGACCTGCATACAGATTTGTCAAGAGGCAGGTCAGGTGGTCTGGTATTCCCATCTCTTTCAGAATTTTCCACAGTTTATTGTCCACACAGTCAAAGGCTTTGGCATAGTCAAATAGACATTCAAAATGCTTTTAAATGCATAGTTGAATTCTAAATAAAATCTATCTCCTACATGTTAAAAAAAAAATTGTCCATAAACTGAGAAAACCAGAAAGCAACCTCTGGGGACCTATGGCCTGAGGGAGGTATGAGACCAAATGTGGGTCTCGAGGGCTGGGGTATAACATATCACATACACATACACACACACGCACACACACCATGCACGGGTGCTTGGAAATGTGGCCCTGGACTGGTAGGAGGCAGGGAGTTAGAACTGACCCGGTTTTTTTTTTTTTTTTAATTTTTTCTCCTCTAATAGTTTTATTGGGTCCTTTTTTCCTAGTTTCTTATTCATGGTGTCCTCTCTTAACCCCAGTGCTCAAGACATCTGTAAAAGACCGTGCCTCTGTGAAAAGGAAACCAGAAAAAAATGTACTCTCTGATCCAGAATCAGAGAAATGTGCAGTTTGCTTGATGCACTGGGTGGAGATGGGAGATGGGCTGGGATCACAGGTGAGGAGAGTGGGTTCTTGATCAAAATTCAAAATCTGCGTCACATGAGTATATCAAATGGATTCATGCTCACAAGTTGTGTGGGGTTCAAAGTTAATAAAAGTAACATAAAAACTCATCACCAATTTTGTTAGAAGAGTTACAAATATCTTCTCCCAAACTGTGGGTTGTCTTTTAATTCTATTTATAATGGCTTTTATTATACAAATGTGGTTGACTCTTTTGCTTTATGGTTTGGGTTTTTAATTCCTCCTTTAAGAAATCCTTCTCTACCATGATATCATAGAGACAATCTCCTACAATTAATTTCTTCTACATTTTTTTTTAGACTGCAACAGGTAGTTTTTAAAAATATTTATTTAATTGAAGTATAGTTGATTTACAATGTTGTGAATTTCTTCTCAGAATTTTTATGTGTTCAGATTTAGATCTTGAATCCAACTACAAGTTAATTTTCCATATGGCTTTGGATATGGTTTGAGGTAGGGATCTAATTTTAGTCTTTCCATCTGGATAGTTAATTGTTCCAGAGTTTTTAACTCAATAGTTTTCCCTTATAGATAGACTTATGATGCCATGTTGGTCATATACCAATTTCTTCTACATAGATGTGATTATTTGCTGTTTCGTTCTGTTGGTTTATCTGTTCATCTCTCTGCCAAATTTATTACTGTATCTTTATAATAAATCTTAATATTTGGTAGTACAACTTCCCTCTTCTTATTGTTATGAACTGTGAAGAGTCTGAGAAATTTATCTGTTTGCAAGCTGATGAGTTAGCCTGTCACTGGTTCATGGACACAAGTAGAAGACATGTGAGGCTGGTGAGTCAGAGGCAAAGGACTGCATTGCTCACAGCACAGCAGGCAGCATAAGCTTTGCATTCACCTCAGTTACCCTTGCCCCCAATTCCACAAAAATCAAACCTGAATCAGATCAAGCTTCGCCGTCTTCCACACCACCTTATATGACCTATAGGGCACAAAGAAACATGTGAAACACACAATGAGGAGGCAGTTAGCAGAATTCACAATGTGGGAAACCCCACAGGACAAATCATTCAGTTTGGAACCGATTTAAAAAGAAAAAAAAAAGATGAAGAATTTATACATTAAAAGATATTTTAAGAGACCTGTTAACCAAATGCAGTAAGTGGATACTGCTTGAACCCTAATTCCAACAAAGAGAGGCTTTCCTGGTGGCTCAGATGGTAAAGAATCTGCCTGCAATGCAGGAGACGCTGGAGATATGGGTTCAACCCCCGGGTCAGGNGAAGAATTTATACATTAAAAGATATTTTAAGAGACCTGTTAACCAAATGCAGTAAGTGGATACTGCTTGAACCCTAATTCCAACAAAGAGAGGCTTTCCTGGTGGCTCAGATGGTAAAGAATCTGCCTGCAATGCAGGAGACGCTGGAGATATGGGTTCAACCCCCGGGTCAGGAAGATCCCCTGGAGAAGGGAATGGCTACCCTCTCCAGTATTCTTGCCTGGAGAATCTCATGGACAGAGGAGACTGGTGGGCTACTATAGTCCATGGGGTTGCAAGGAGTCAGACACAACTGAGCGAATAACATACTTTTCAGTTCAGTTCAGTTCAGTTGCTCAGTCGTGTCCGACTCTTTGCAACCCCGTGAATCACAGCACACCAGGCCTCCTTGTCCATCACCAACTCCCGGAGTTCACTCAGACTCAAGCCCATCGACTCAGTGATGCCATCCAGCCATCTTATCCTCTGTCGTCCCCTTCTCCTCCTGTCCCCAATCCCTCCCAGCATCAGAGTCTTTTCCAATGAGTCAACTCTCCGCATGAGGTGGCCAAAGTACTGGAGTTTCAGCTTTAGTATCATTCCTTCCAAAGAAATCCCAGGGCTGATCTCCTTCAGATTGGACTGGTTGGATCTCCTTGAAGTCCAAGGGACTCTCAAGAGTCTTCTCCAACACCACAGTTCAAAAGCATCAATTCTTTGGCGCTCAGCTTTCTTCACAGTCCAATTCTCACATCAATACATGACTACTGGAAAAATCATAGCCTTGACTAGACGGACCTTAGTCAGTAAAGTAATGTCTGCTTTGAATATGTTATCCAGGTTGGTCATAACTTTTCTTCCAAGGAGTAAGCGTCTTTTAATTTCATGGCTGCAGCAAAGACTAAATAGCACATATGAGACAAATGACTGGTTTGCACACTGACTACGTAATTGATGATTTTAAGGAGTTGTAAACATTTTAAAGTGTAACAAAAGTAATATGGTTGTGTGTGTGTGTGTGTATGTATGTGTGAGTCAGTGTGTCCTTATCTTTTATAGATATATACTGAAATAATTACAGATAGGTCTGGGATCTGCTTCAGAATTGTCCCGTAGAGAGAGAGGGCAAGAGGGAGATTTCAGTGCAATGGGATTGGCCATGATTTGCTACAGGTGGGTGATGGGCATTGGGAGGCTCATTGTATGATTCTTTGTATACATTTGAAATTTTTAATAAGTTTGAAAAGGAAAGGGGGCAAGTCACATGTTAAAATCATCAAAGACTCCAGGCAGGTATTTTGAGGTGGCTGTGTACAGATTAGACTGGAGGAACTAACTGAATCTGGGGATCTGAGGAAATAACTGAAGAGGAAAAACAGATTTGGAGTTGGCTACACTGATCTAATTTGAGGGCTTCTGAGTAGAAGAGCCCAAGGAGGCAGGCGGTAATATAGGATTGGAACTTGGGAGAAAAGTCTGTAGTCCTGCACTTAGGACAATTACAGCTTTGAGCATAAAGGCACTTTCAGAGGGCAGAGAATGGATGATTCCACCTCAGGGAATGAACCGACTTAGGGTTCAGAAGGAAAAAATAAGGAAGCCTGCTGGACCAGCAAAGAAATTATCTCAAGCCTCCACCTAAAGTTTACTTTTGTTTTAGGAACACTCATCAGTTATGGAGCTACATTTCATTCTTGCCACCTAGAGATTTAAGGAAAATAGCTGAGGTGAAATAGTTCAGGACAGTGTATTTGAAGGACACAATCAGGTCTCGTCATCTCTATAAACTGCAGCCGTAACTTTCCTTTGGAAGTTGCACAACGCTGCTTTGAAATGGTTTCAAATGATTATTTGACCTGAAGCCAAATCTTGGCTCTGAGTGCCTGAGTCCGTTATGGACCAGGTTCGCGGCAAACACCAAAAGTAGCTTTCTTTGGACACAAATGGGAAGTGGTCAGTGTTTCGAAAATTTTAATTTCACGGACCTACACAAGTAAGCCAGGCCAAGAGGAACGAGGTTCCCTAACACTGCTCTCCACCCTGGTCACCATGTGCTCTTGTTGGAGGGCCTCATCTTTCCAGACAGTTACCTTTCTCCTCCAGTGACTCTGAGTAGTTTCTGCCCTGTGCTTACATGGGATGGAGAAGGCAATGGCAACCCACTCCAGTACTCCTGCCTGGAAAATCTCATGGGCGGAGGAGCCTGGTAGGCTGCAGTCCATGGGGTCGCACAGAGTTGGACAAGACTGTAGTGACTTAGCAGCGGCAGCAGCAGCTTACATGGGGAAGTCTCTAGAAGGAGCATTAATTCTTGCTTCCCATCTGCCTAGAGTGTGACATCTTGCTTTCAATAGTTGAGTTACTCAACACAAAGTGTGCTGATAGCAAGAACAGGACAGAGGGATGATGCAGGGAAATGGCATGCAAACAGCCTCCCAGAGTCAAATTATTTTGAACAAAAATGTTAGGAGTTTGAATCTGATGTTCTTGAAAAAGACAAGGCCAAAAGGGGATATCACAGAACTGTCTGCCCATAATTCAATCCCTTGACTATTGCAATGCAGCAATCATGTGTGTCCATATGGATTTCCTCGGCTAGACTACTTGAGGTCACAAATGCAAGCTTATTATCACTATCCAGAAAAGTGCCTGGCTCATAGCAAAATTCAAGCATGACTCAATCAGTGAACATATAATGAATACACAAATAGCTCTGAGGAAGTAGAAATTATAAATATGATTTAGATGCCATCCTCTCAAAATCTCTTTAAAGTAGCACACATGCATTTGCTTCATTACTTAAGTATTTCTTTTTAAAACCATGTTTCCAGTGTCAAGAAATAATACTACTTTCCTTTAATAGCATGATGATAGAATTAAATCAATGAGACATTAATGAGAGGTAATGACGTTTCTTATGGGAGAGAAGAATAAAGGTCTCTTGATTTCAGAAACACCACAAAGAAAAAACCCAAACAGTTGGCCTGCGTTTCCCCCTACAAGTCAGACTTTTGGAGTTCACTTGGGATTTGTTCTTTCCGGGCACCAAGAGAAGACGGACTGCCATCCCTACATCAAATTGTACTGTCTTCCCCAAGCAGGCTCAGCCCCCATTTCTGCCTTCCACCCCTGCAGAGCACGCATCTGCATGTCACTCAGTTCTACCTTTCTCATACCCGATTTCAGCACCCCTACCCTCGCTCCAGGCTATAAGGTTAGGCCGGATAGGAATCTAAGGCTGCCTGTCTCTGTGGTACAAAATGGTCCCCCCCCCCGCCCCCCCGCCTCAGATGTTAGGTCTTTTAAGAGGGCTAGTTAAGCATTCTTCCAAAGAGAACTGCTGATGGTGCCCTTAATGGATTTTTATATAAAGAACTGCAGCATGAAATGACCTCAGAGACCACTTAGTAAAATCTCTTTATTTTAAAAATGACAAAATTATCACCCCAAGTCCATAGTTTACATTAGTATTCACTTTTGGTTTTGTACATTCTGTGGATTAGGACAAATGTATGTATAATGACATGTATTCACTATTACAGTATCAATACAGATACATTTTTTTACTGCCATAAAAACCCTCTGTGCTCTGCCTACTACTCCTCACTCCTTCACTGATCTTTTTCTTGTTTCCACAGTTCAGACAATAATGATGCATTAATTTCGGTTCATCGATGGTAACAAATGTACCACTCTGGTGGGGGGGGTGTTGAGAATGGAGGAGGCTGGCATGCGTCAGGGCAAGGTGGGTATGAGACATCTCTGTATCTTCCTCTCAATTTTTTCTGTGAACCTAGAACTGCCCTAAAAAAAAATAACAAAGTTGTAACAAATAACAAAATGGAGACTTTGGGAGGCTAAGTGACCTGACCAAGGAGCTGGTTCCCAGTGGACCAGACTAGAATGCTGGGGCCTTATGCTGCAAGTTTTATGCACCGCACATTGCTACCCTGCGTCTCATAATACCAAGAAAAAGTTAAGAGATACTTGGAAATAGAGGAGGATCTCCTCTAAGTCCAAATGAATCACCCACTCACTGCTCATGGGGAGAAGTGGGGCAGGCACCGGAATTTACATCTGGGTTCTGTTTCAACTCCTCCACCCGACCCCAACCACACACACCCCAGCGCCTCCACACCTCTGCTCCTGCTGTGCTCTGCCTGGAAGACTTCCTTCTCCACCTTCAGCTGCTACTTGCTCCTGAAGGTGAAGCCTCCTCTGGGCAGAATGAATTTCTTTCTCACAATTCTCAACTCTGAGTACTTTGCAAATAACTCAGTCATAGAATATGTAAATACTGTACTCAATGGTTACTTATTAGCCCTCCAATTAGACCCTGAGCTCCATTAAGCAGGACTAGATCTTAAATTACCTTCACGTTACCAGAGACAAGCTCTGTGATGGAGTACCATTTATGTGCTCAGATCTAAAATTTCTTTTTTCTGGAGTACAGTTTAAGACAGGAAAACATTATCAAACAAAAATAAATATTGCTTCTACAATGAAGCAGCTGATAGAATATATGGAATATTATATGTTTAAGAGTGCTGATAGGGGACAAACTATGTTACTATGAGGATATACAGATATTCTTTCCTTCACATTAGAAACATGATTGACAACAGAACTGTAATTTTTCATTGTTCTGAAACAGCTAATAACCATTGAAGTTAAGAATAATAGGCAATCATTTGCTTTAAAAATAAAAGAATCACACAAAATATATAAAGTATATAAAGAATAGTTTGGTCCTTTGTCATGGTACTTGCTGAGAGTCATTTTGGAAGGTTATAAGGCCATCAGTGATGAGGAGGCAGAGATAAAATAATGAACCTGGAAATGTCTGGTTTTAGATTGTGATCACATAAAAACAAGGCAAAAAAAAAACAACAAGGTCAGTCACGAAGTTATTGCTTATAATCCTTTGCTACTTTAGGACCAAGATTACATTTAAATATACTAAAGCGGGGAAAAAAAATATTACAATAATCTACTTTGCAAGTGTCAAATAACCAACTGTTTGATTCAAGATTTTAAAAAAGGAAATGAACACACACCACACAAAGATGGTTAGGCTGTTTTTTCCTACCACCTACACAACATATAATGGTGCATAATTAGAAATAAAGTTTTAGGTCAAAAAACTTCACCTTTTAAAAGTATCTTTCGTTCCATTTTATAGGTTCCTGTGATTTGTATCCTAAAACACATTTGCTCTATTCATTTATCTCATAAGGACTTGATAGAAATTCAAATATAAACATATATAAAAGTGGCTAGCTTAGATATGACAGCCCAGAATTTAGTAATTGTATAGACTTTATGGCTGTTTCACTTACATATAAAATGAATTTTAGAGGTCAAACATATTTGGTATTTATTCTAATGAAAGCTTATTAATCACAACATGTTTTTTGAAGGTTATTTTTAAAACTTTCATTTTTTAAATTCAGATGATGTCCAGGCTCAGCCTTTTAAAAGGAATGTTGGTTTGTTAGATTGGGCCATCTTTTATTTCCCTTAACATTCAAACATAAAATAAGGAGGAATGCAAGTCTATTAAAAAATAAAATACTCGTAGCAATACTTTAAATTATTTGGCCCTCAAAAACATTGCTTAAGAAATCAAGTTCAGCTTAGCTGTAGGTAAGTGTAATTATGCCCGAGGCTGGAATGGTCTACTCTCCTTTTGGCTGGAGGTCATACTTTTGTGGCTGGAAAAAATGCTCTTCAACAGCACTAACTAGTTCATCTAGTTCTTTCTTCAGCTGCTCAGGATCACTGCAAAACAAGGGGGAAAAAATTTCAGGTCAGTGGATTATTCTGAAGCATGTTTTAAAGACTCCCAGTATCACGCAACACTGACATTTACTCTTAAGGGAAGAGTTAAATCAGACAGAACTCCAGTTACTTAAGCAGGGGAACACATCTGTGGCGTGGATAAAAAGCCCATGAGACAATCTTCATTATTTTCCCCAGAGGCTTCTCCAAGATCTCTACTATAAACAAAACCACACCTTTGCACTTCTCATAAAAAATTTTTTTTTTTTTTGGCCATGTGAGGCATGTGGGATCTTAGTTCCCTGACCAAGGATCAGCCCCCTGCACTGGAAGTGCAGAGTCTTAACCACTGGCTCACCAGGGAAGTCCCATAAGAATTTTCAAAACACACAATCTGTAGCCTAGCGTCCCTAAAAGTTCTGCAGGGTCCATACCTAACAGTGCAGAGAAAACTTTCATGACTCCGGTTGTCATTAAATCCCATTGAACTGTTATAGATATCTCCTGAAAGTCCTTGGTCTTGCAGGACATGAATGTTCCTGATCCTGTCTGTCTTCAAACTATTGGGAGCTTGGCTGAAGCCTCATGTATAAAGCCTTCCCAGGATGGAAGAGATGGTGAGCCTCCTGGTGGGCCTGCTGGTCATGCACCAGGAACTCAGACTCCAAATCTTTTTACTTTGGGAACAAAAAAGTCATAACTAAAGTATAAACAAAAATCTAGGGAACTAGAGCTCTTTAATGAAATCAAGATTTTAAGCATGTGAAAAATACTCATTTATGTGTAAACAACTGGAGGGTTAATAGATAAAACAGACTTATAATTAGACATGTGTCTAATTTATGTGTCAGGCTTATGTATCAGGCTACTAGCTGATGTGAGTTACTGTATTTAAAACCAAGAAGTTCAATAAAAGAAATTTATATCCCTCAATTTAAACTTTTAATACTTTATACCTGACCATCTTTAACAAAATGGGCAATCTTTGTAATTAGTTAAGATCATCCTTGCATTGTAACAGTTAACCAATACAACTAAAACAATCCATTTTATTACAGACAGTAATTCTGGCTCTATTACTTACTAGCTCTGTGCCCTTGGGTGAGTGACTTGACCTTTCAAAGGCCCAGATTCCTCCCTTGTAAAACTGAAATAAAGACTATCCTCTCAAGGGAGTTGTACAGATTGAGATAAATTATGTAAAGCAATTAGCGCAACCTGGCCCAAAAACCTCAATAAATGTAGCTATCATTATAATTATTTTTATCCCCACTGGTAACATATAAAGTAATTATGCTTCATAAATATATATGAACTACACAAGTCTTTTTTTCCTTCTCCAAAAATGTGCTTTGAGGAAAATAACAGTTCTTAGGAAGGCACACTGACTAATAATTACTGCTTTTTTTTTTTTTAAAACAATATCCATTAAACTAAAACTCATCAATGAATTTAATTTACTATGTATCTCCTGCTGGTTTTGTTTATCTGTTAGAACCCTGCTTGACATAATTATTACCTAATTTTTGAGACAGTAAGAGCGGTTCTTTGTTCTTAGGAGATGAGTGTTAAAGTCTGCAACTTATTTTCAAATGGCTGAGAAAAATATGAGAGCAAATATTGCCAAACATTAGCAACTGCTGAGACTAAGTGGTTGGGGTAGGCAAACTATAGCTTTTGGCCTGTTTGAGTAGTTTTATTGGGAACAGCCACTACCACTCTTTCATGTCTATGGGTGCTTTCCATCCACAACAGTAGAGATGCATGGTTGTAACAAGGATTGTGTGGTCTGTAAACCCTAAAATGGTTACTATTTGGTTCTTTATTATTCACTACACTATTTCTACATTTCTATAGGTTTGAAATTTTTCAGAATAAAAAGTTGGACAAAACTAAAGACATCAAGGGAATTCCCTGGTGGTCCAGTGGTTTAGGACTCCGTGCTTTGACTGGCGAGGGTGCAGATTCAAACCCTGGTCATGGAACTAAGATCTCACAAGTCGTGTGGCATGGCCAAAAACCCCCTCAAAACAATAATAATAATAATAATAATAATAAAGACATCAACCTCAACAAAAAAATTTTTAAAATAGTACTTGTATTTGAAAAAAGATTTTCAATTCTAAAGAGTTAGTGGATGTGGAGTGGGAGGTGGGGGGGAGGTTCAAGATTGGGAACTCATGTACACCTGAGATGAAAAAAAAAAAAAAATCTATCTATATATATATATAGATAATATTTAGCATTATCAGAAAATAAGGAAACTTTAGCCATGGCTTTACGGCTGTTGTGATAGGTATGTTGATGCCTTGCTTGAGTCCAGACGTCATATCTATGGACTAATATCCCAGTTTTCTGATCCTGTCTGTCTTCAAACTATTGGGAGCTTGGCTGAAGACTCATGTGTAAGGCTTTCCCAGGATGGAAGAGATAGGGAGCCTCCTAGTGGGCCTGCTGGTCACTTACCAAGAACACAGACTCTCTGTTTATCTTTTTAATTTTACTTTGGGAACAAAAAGGTCACAACTAAAGTATAAACAAAAATCTAGGGAACTAGATCTCTTTATCGAAATCGAGATTTTAAGCATGTGGAAAATACTCATTTATGTGCAAACAATTGGAGGGTTGATAATAGATAAAACAGACTTATTAGACATTTCTCAATGACGATAATAAAACGGCAAACATTCAAAGTATCTTCAGCAATTTAGAAACTAATTTTTGAATTTAAGTCCACTCAATAAGCCATGTGAAAAATGTAAATACCATAGACCCTTGAGTAGTAAGTTGTATTATTATAAAAGAAGGTTTTTTTTTTAAAAAAAATTACATATATTTTCACAGGATAATGAAAAGGAAAAGATAAATATATAGAGAAAACAGGTCTTTTTGTTTTTTAAACTTTTTGTCCATGATGCATGGCACGTGGGATCTTAGCTACCCAACCAGGGATCAAACTTGAACCTCCTGCAGCAGAAGCGCAGTTTTAACTACAGGATCGCCAGGAAAATTCCCTGAATATACATCTTTAAATTGGACTTAATGTTCAGTTGTTTTCAAAGCAGTGAGTCACAGAAATATGGAAACACTAAGTAAGAATGAGAAATGAGAATTATTCAGAAGATTCAGGGCTCATTTGGATGTAGCTTGCTATTTCCTTTATGATAAACTCCCCGACAGGTGAATATTCTGAGTTCTTATACTCAAGGTTTATAGTTTTGTTTTACTATTTCTTGCTTTGCTGTCAGCACTCACTTCTCTCTGATTAAGGAAAGTCCAACTGCAACAAATCTTCCCCAGCCCCTCTAACCTGCTACATTTAATCTGTCATTGGCTGGCTAATTTAGGATGCTCAGAAAATTTCCTTTGCTCTTATTTCCACATAATGGAAATTTGGTTCACAAGCCAGAAAAACCCTCTGATCAATGCTCTGGGGTGTATGTGCTATTACCACCTAGACAGACTTATGCTGTCCACTACAGCAGCCACTAGTGACACGTGGCTATGGTGTGCTTGCAATGTGGCTGGTGCAAATGAGGAACTGAACTGAAATTTCAAATTGGATAGTGGCTTATATTTTATTTCTGTTGGATAGCACTGACTTAATTCACTTAAAAAAAAATTTCCTGATTTCGAACTGTATTCTGAATAGAGAAGTGAAAGCTAAGAGACTGTTAAATGTGTTATATTACATTTACACGTGCTAGCTACATGTACCATGGCTGATACAGTTCCAAACGTTACAGGTGTTGGAAACTGAGTGACTCAAACCCTTTCAGTTCAGTCGCTCATTTGTGTCCAATCTTTGCGACCCCATGGACTGCAGCACGCCAGGCTTCCCTGTCCATCACCAATTCCCGGAGCTTACTCAAACTTATGTCTGTCAAGTCAGTGATGCCAACCAACCACCTCATCCTCTGTCAATCCCTTCTCCTCCTGCCTTCAATTTTTCCCAGCATCAGGATCTTTTCCAGTATGTCAGTTCTTTGCAGCAGGTGGCCAAAGTATTGGAGTTTCAGCTTCAGCATCAGTCCTTCCAATGAATATTCAGGACTGATTTCCTTTAGGATTAACTGGTTTGATCTCCTTGCAGTCCAAGGGACTCTCAAGAGCCTTTTCCAACACCACAGTTCAAAGGCATCAATTCTTTGGCACTCAGCTTTCCTTATAGTCCAAACCTTTTACAAGGTCACAAAACATGACCTTGAAGCTACTAGACTGTCAGCTCTTTGGTGGTGAGGACACTTTCTGCTGTGGCTCTTTATCTGCCCCCAAACCCAGCATGATTTACACACAATGGATGCTCAAAGATATTTATTGAATGGATGTGTAATTGACTGGATGGATTTATTGATTTCATTAATTTAATCCATTAATTCATTAATGGATTTTAATTCATTTGTACCAGGGACATGGAGAAAAAGTCACTGGTGCCAGTCTCAAATAAAAAGTACTAGAAAAAGGAAATTTTATTAATATTACTGAAATTAGGAAGTTTTTCCATACAGGGAAATTTTAGAAGGAAACAAGTAGGAAGAAAGCACTCCTGTTCCTCGACACTTCAAACAGCTGGTAAAAATCACAGTATTGCTGCAGGTTCTGAAACAACATTCTTACTTAAACTACATATTGGACAGATGAGCTATTTTATTTAGTGTCTGCAGAGAATTTAGGAAGTTTAAGGAATAAAAACTACAGCTGCTGCCATCCATACCTATTTCCAGGGGGGGCGCACAGTTCCAAATAGTACTTGATTTTGGGCTCTGTCCCACTGGTCCGCATGGTGGCCACGCCTCCATTAGCAAAGCTGAAGGTGATCATTTGGCTGCTTTTACTAGTTGGGAGAATCTAGGAATTAATTTTCATGTTATAAATTTATTAGTAAGTAGCAATGTAAGTTGTTTTTTACCTAACTAATATTTTTCCTCAAATAAGCAAGAAAGTAAATGCAAAAAAAAGAAGAACACATTTGAGGAAGTCAGAAAATGTACTCGGTATAAATGAAATAAATAAAAAGGCAATTTGTGAAAATAAAGTAACTTTGTATACTACTTTTTACCTCTGTAGTTTTATTAAAGCTACTAAAAGTTTTTCTAAAATCGAAACACACCCTTTCACAAGAAACTGCTTTAAACCGATTAATAATGCATTACAAAACCCCACTAAACAATGAAATAGGCTTATTTCACTTTCAAAAGCTTCTGGTATATGTATCATGGCTGACTGCTCTTCAAACTCTATTAAAGTGACCGAAGTATTAAAATAAAAAAGCACACAAGGGCAAAGCGGCAGCAGCTTTTGAGGGATTTGCCAACCAATCGTGGCAGTCAGAAACCAGATGAAGGGGCGGAAAGGACCTGCTGGAACACAGGACAATGACCAGGGGGCGCCTACAACACGCAGACAAGAACTGAGTCAGGATGCCCTGCAGAGCCCTGGCAAAGCTCACTAACAGGGGCACCAGGTACTGCAAAGGGGAGGCATGAGGCAAAGGCAGACAAAGGCAGCATCTGGAAGGAGCTATTGGATCTTCCCAGATCGTCAACTTCTGCCCACGTGGTCAACAAACCACCTCATCAGGAGACGGCTTAAATCTCTGGTATAATTGAAACAGAAGAGCTTAGAAGCTGGGGGACACTGGGCATCATGGAAGGCAGGGCATGGAGAAAACTGAGTAACTCAGAGTCCCCACACTGAACACTAGCACCCCTCCTCCCAGTCCCACGGACCTCTCCAACACTTCCAGGGACTCAGCATCCCAGCTTATTACCCTTAAACAGGAGACTAGGGTGACAGCGAGGTGTCTCCAGAAGACCTTGAAGGAAATAAAGACAATTCATAGGAAGAAAGATCTACATTAAAAAAAAAAGCTGCAATTAATATCTTAATAGAGATAAGATATAATATACATGAAACAAGATATTACTTTTAAAAGAGGAAAAAGAGCTGAAATGTTCAAAGAAGCAGACATTTAATGTTGAGGTAGTCTCCCCAAAAAGTAGGAAAGAAGACACAGATGGACAATGGGAAGAGAGAAACATGGAAAGCAGAACATCACTCCAGGAGGGTCAGCGTCTAAGAACTTGTCAAGAAGGACTTGTCAAGAAGGGAGAACAGAAAATTCAAGGGAAAAGGTTATTTGGAAAACAACCATCCAGCTCCCTTCTTTGAAAAAAATCAAGAGTTTCTCAGGACGGAAAGAAATGACTCCATAGGCTGGAAAGAAATGACTCCATAGGCCAACAAAGACCAACCAAGTGTCCAGAAAAATGAAAGAAAGGAGGCCCATACTAAAAGCTTATCACTGAAATTCTGAACCCAAGGTTTAGTGGAACGTTCCTAATACTTTCCACAGAGAAAAAAAAATTGCATAGAAAGGACTGAATGGGTATGGCATCCTTATCCCTGGATGCAGCACACAGCAGGTTCCAAGTCTTCCCTGAATAAATGAATGATGGATGCTCCACAGCTTAACAAACATGGAGCAATGCTTTCAAAATTGTGAGTCAATAGAGAGTGCGGGTAGAGCAAGACATTTTCAGACCTAAACACCTCTAAAAATTTACCTCTACTTACTTCTTCTTAGGAATATACTAGAAAATGTGATTTAGGAAGCTAATTATAAAAAGGGGTCCAGAAGCAAGGGATATAACCCCAGAGAATAATGAAGAGCATCCCCAGGATGACAGCTGGGCATTCAACCCAGAGAGCAGTGGGCCCTCCCCAGAGAAGGGGGCCAGGAGGGAGGCCATTGGAAACAAGATGGAGCCAACAGAAGCAGGGAATCACTGGACTAGGTAGAAAACCCTACTGAAAGCTATTTGAAGATGTGGGAAGAACTGGTGAGGAATACATAGAAATCCATGCAAATGAGAGAACAAAGCAGCTATTAGCTACTGAAAAAAATAATTCTTTATACAATGTAAGGGGAACCTAAGCAAAGTACATACTTAGCTAAGCAGAAAACAATAGTGAGTTACTAGTCATCATAATACAAGCTTGGAATCTGATGTTGCCAAAACCTGCAAAATGTACTGCAAGGACAGGGGAGAAGAGTTGTGAATGCTGCAACTCTAAGAACTAAATCCCTATTTCCATCATATTGTTAAGTCACTTTAGTAGTGTCCGACTCTTTGCGATGCTATGGACTATAGCCTGCCAGGCTCTTCTGTCCATGCGATTTTCCAGGCAAGAATACTAGAGTGGGTTGCCATTTCTTCTTCCAATCTCCATCACAGAAAATTAATAAAGCCTAACACTGATTAAGTCAAAGCATCACCACATGAGCATGTTATTTAGAACCATGAGAAACAACTAAGAGGGAAGGTGGTTTTCTTGACACGTGGCAATAAAAAGATAGGAGGCAGAACTGCCAAGTTTCTTCATAACCCTTTAATACTATTTGCCTTTAAAAAACATATTGTGTGCAAATGTAAGTTAAAAAATATAAAAAGGAGAATATTAAAGCAAATGTCCAGCATCTCATAAGGATATTCTGACTCTTCTTCCCCTACCCACTTGCCATAGTTAGCAATACTATCTTCTGCCATATTTGTGCCTTCTTTTGACTCCAGTCGGGGATCCACATGGTAGGAAGAATTTGAACTCATGTGCTATAGCTAACAACTCCCATATGAATGAATGAATTAGTGTTAGTTGCTCAGTCATGTGCAACTCTGTGTAACCCCATGGACTATAGCCCGCCACATTCCTCTGTCCATGGAATTCTCCAAGCAAGTATACTGGAGTGGGTAGTCATTCCTTTTTCCAGGGGATCTTTCCGACCCAGGGATTGAACATGGGTTTCCCACACTGCAGGTGAATTCTTTACCATCTGAGCCACCAGGGAAGCCCCAACAACTCTCATATAGTCAGAGAATAGGGTAAAACTAAGGAGGAAGCTAACAGTAGTTCTCAAGGCTGGACGAGTAACATCAGCATCAGCAGGGCACTTAATAGAAAGGCAAATAAGGGGTGGGCTGCAGCACTCAGTGTTTTAACCTGGCCACCAGGTGATTCTGATGTTTTCTCAAGTCAACTGCTGAAAGAGAGGAAAAGCCGGATTTGTGATCAGAAGACCCAGATTCTACCCAGGGCATCACCAATTAGCTTCTAACCACAGGCAGGTCTTACACTTGAGTATAATCATCCCTCGGCACCCATGGAGGGTGCCAGGAGCCCCTGCAGATACCAAAATCCACGGATGCTTAAGTCCATTATACACACTAGTGTAGTAAGTTGACCCTTGGTGTTTATGATGTGCCTAAGATACTGAGAGCCAACTGTATCAATTTCCTGCTGTGTTCAAAGATGGCACGGGCTGAGGTTACTAGTGAGAATCCCTGTAGTTTTAGCTCATGTTTTAAAATTATCTCTATATTTTAATAGCTTATTCATAATAATGCCTAAAATCAGCTTCAATTAATTATATGATTAAATAGGTTGAACTATTCAAAGCACAGTGAAAAAGTAAACAGAGAAGACTTTAACTGATAAAAAAAAAATTACTCACAGCTTTTTTATCAGGTTCGTTATCATCATAGCCAGTTGTAAGGTCCCTAATGTGAGAAATCTCAAATCTGCCACAAGTTTTTGGATAATTACTCTTCCCATCATAGTTTCTAAGGTTTTCAAATAATTGTTTAATAGTTTCTTGATCATGGCAGATAAAATATGAAGCTCTGGTGATATGGTAGCCATACCTATCAATACAAACATGGTTACATGCAAATGAGGAACAAATAATTGTACACAGTGTATACTGAACATGTATCTATTAAACAGTATATTCTAAAACAAACAACTGTGACTAATTTCAAAGGAATAATTCAGCATTAAATAAAGAGGTCCAACAATCTACCCCAGGAATCACTGCCCTGCTGTGTGGCCCTCAGTCTCTATTTGTAAGTAAAAGTTTTATCATTGGAATACAGCCACGTCATGCCCATTACCTTGTATCTGGTTGTTTTTGCACTAAAAAGGCAGAAATAAGTAATGACTACAAAGACTAAATAGATGTTTAATGAACACATTTAGTCTTTTTCAACACTGGACATTTAAAAAATCACATTCTTCCCTTAGCCATTTCTGCAACTAATGTTCTCATTTACGAAGGATTAACGTCATCACGAAAGGTAATTACTATTAACTGCTTAAGTAGCAAAAGGAAAAGGTGATCCCTTAGGTTTCATAAGAAACAGAATTCATAACTAAAGCAAGAGCATCAGAAAGAATATGAGTACCCCATGCACAAGAAGAGAGCAAAACATTAAAAAAATATTCCTGTGTGTGGATGCATGTGAATTGTATCTTCTGTGATCATTTCACAATATAGACATATACTGAATCCCTGAACTGCTATTAAAAAATTACTTCAATTAAATAGTCAATAGAAACTTACTCAACATAAATGGCTTTTAGCTGCTGAGACAAAGACAAATTCTTGGTTGCTAGAAAGCTGGCCAACTCTGCAGTTATGACAGCAGCGCTGACTCCATCTTTGTCCAGCACGAAAGGGCAGCACATGTATCCTGCAGAAATACGAGTCATACACATATCCTAAGGATTGGGTCCTTTTACACACTGCGGATACACACATCTATATGCATCCTGCCTATTGCATGAGAGGTTGTCAAGGATGTAAGTGATTCTCATTCACCACCATTGTATTTAAGAAACCAGCCCAGTGCCTAGCAGGTTTTCACAAAGTATTTGTTGAGTACAAACTATTATGCATAAAATAAATGATATATAAGGATGCATTGTATAACATAAGGAGTCTAGCCAATATTTTACAATAACTATAAATGAAGTATAGTCTATAAAAATATTGAATCACTATGTTGTAAACCTGAAACTAATATAATATGGATGCGCTCAGATGCTCAGTTGTGTCTAACTCTTTGCAACCGCATGGACTGTATCCCGCAAGGCCTATCTGTCCATGGGATTCTCCAGGAAAGAATACTAGAATGGGTTGCCATGCCCTCCAGGGGATCTATTCAACCCAGGGATCGAGCCCTCATCTCTTAGGTCTTCTGCACTGGCAGGCAGGTTCTTTACCACTAGTGCCACCTGGGAAGCCCTCAGTTCAGTTCAGTTCAGTCACTCAGTCGTGTCCAACTCTTTGTGACTCCATGGTCTGCAGTACACCAGGCTTCCCTGTCCATCACCAACTCCCGGAGCTTACTCAAANAAACCAGCTTGAACATCTGGAAGTTCACGGTTCACATATTGCTGAAGCCTGGATTGGAGAATTTTAAGCATTACTTTACTAGTGTGTCCAGTAAGTGCAGTTGTGAGGTAGTTTGAGCATTCTTTGGCATTGCTTTTCTTTGGGATTCAACATGGCATTGAAGGTCTGGCTCCTCACCAAACCTTTGCCAAGTGCTGAAATTTAAAGCCAGCACCAAACAAAGTACTTTGCCCTCATTAGGCACTGAGTCATTAATTATGATAAAAGTAATGATAAAAGGGGGTTCAATACCAAAGTTCAATACCAAATACATGCTGGGCTGGCTGACCCTACATTATGCTTGCCGAACCTGTGGCTCCTGGACTGGTACTTGCTCTATGTCAGAGGATCTGAAAGAGGTTCAGTGAGATGATCATTTGCCAGATAATTGGGAAACATTTCCAAATACATCTGGTCTCTCCAGAAATATCTGACTGACACTATATCACACATTATGCAGGTAATCACAATTTATTGTACCTGTCTTGCTTTTCTGCCACAGCAAGTCTATCAGCATCTGGGTCATTTGCTAAAATGATTTTGGCCTTGGTTTTGTCAGCCAAAGCAAAAGACAAAGTCTGAAAAAGAGAGAAAAAAAGAGAAAAATATCACTCCAACCAAGAACTGAGCACACTACAGTCTTTAAAAATATTCAGTTCTTTAAGAACTAAAAGAGGTCTTTTCCCAAACCAAGACTGAATCCTATTTCTGGAACTGGTCTTGGTTGGTCACATACTACTTCCTAAGTCAGAGGTCAGATAAGGAGAGCATCAACGCATGACCCACGTGTGCCAGTGGGACTCGCCCAACATCTGACTGTGTTTGTGGCTGGACTGGTTATTTCTAAGTCTGGCCCTCTGATCAACCACACAGACAAATCAAAATTGACTCTCTGAGTACAACTGTTACCCTAACCTTTAAAAAGTTTAAGTGGGGGCTTCTTTGATGGTCCAGCAGCTAAGACTCTGTGCCCCCAGAGCAGGGGGCCTGGTTCAATCACTGGTCAAGGAACTAGATCCCACATGTTGCAACTAAGATCTGGGGCAGCCAAGTAAATAAATACTAAAAATAAATAAAATAAAAAGCTTAAAGGCACCATAATTGAAATAGCAACTTTTTCATATCAGAAAAATGTCAACTGAGGAATAAAAATTGTGTGACAAACCTCCACTNGTTCAATCACTGGTCAGGGAACTAGATCCCACATGTTGCAACTAAGATCTGGGGCAGCCAAGTAAATAAATACTAAAAATAAATAAAATAAAAAGCTTAAAGGCACCATAATTGAAATAGCAACTTTTTCATATCAGAAAAATGTCAACTGAGGAATAAAAATTGCGTGACAAACCTCCACTCTATTACTGTTTCTTTTTGGCATTAAGAAGCACAGTAAATTAAATGAAATTAAATTAATTAAATTGAATATAAAGCATCATTTTAAATTTGCGAGCAATTTCAGCTTTCACATCCTGATGCTTAAGACATCTGATTTGAAAGTTCCTTTAAGAAATGGATGACTAATAAATATAAATTTCCAATGATGAAATCACATTTTTGTTTGGCACAATGAAAACACAAGAAAAACTTATTTTACTCCAAAGTAATAGTTTTGAATTATATTCAAGATAAATTTTATAATTAAAAAACAGTCAAGTTACCAAGACACCTTCACCCTCTTCGGGATTCGGGTATTTCACTGTTGGGAACTCAGGATCAGGGTCCTTCTGTTCGGGAACAGCCTCGGGAGGAACAAAGTCGAATGCCTTGAAAGCCGACTGCACGAAGCTGTGACCCACACCATGGACAGAGGTATGCACAAACTTCACCTTGGTCTCCTTGTTCACAGCCCTTGAAACAGACATATGGAGAACGAGAAGATACACAAACATGGTTCTCAAAATGAAAGGAGGTTTGCAAAATATTACCTAAGAACATAAGATTTCAAAATAATAAGAATGCATAAGACAACTGAGCATCTTTCAAAATTCTATTTTTTTTAAAAAAAGAAAGTTTTTCCACTCTCTTCCAAACAGACACACTCCCACAACACATTCTTTTAAATTTCACTCTGTAGTTACTTCCTGCAAATCCAATTACTTTTGGATTTTGTTTCATGCTACAACTTTCACACCTGCAGTGGGTTCCAGGAGGGACTCCCAGCTGGCCCATAGCAGTACCCACCCACAGCAGTGCCAGCTCCAGGGCTTCAACTATTCTCTACCATCCTTACATAAGATTTTCAAAATGTCCCTTTGAACACAATGCGATGGAACTTCCCATATACAGATGTATAACTAATAAAACATTTTCTTTGTCAAGTAACAATCCTATTTAGCAAAGTGCTCTGATTGAGGGACTTAATTTAGAATAAAAATAACATCAAAATTAACAGCAGAAGTTATAGAAAATGTAAATACAAAGTGTTAAAAAATTCCAGCTATCTGACTGCTAGGTTCTAAGGTAGTGTACACTTCTTTTGGCAATGAGTAAATAAACAAGGTCTTCCTTAAGACAACAGTAGTTTAAAACAAACATATCTTTGAAAATAAATACATCTAGAAAAATAAATATGCAAGATTAGTGAGAACAAATCTGGAAAAGATAAAATTCAGAAGTTGATCCAACTTGAATTGGGAAATATGTGAGAAGCAGTAAGGCTTGGTGGTTAATATGATTTAGAGACAGATTCTAAATTTAAATCCTGGAGATCTGCTACTTTTATTTGGCTGCCCTGGGTTTTAGTTGTAACACACAGCATCTTCAATCTTTGTTACAGCACGTGAGAGTTTTAGTTGTGACATGCGGGATCTAGTTCCCCGACCAGAGATCAAACATGGGCCCCCTGCATTGGGAGCGTGAAGTCTTAGCCACTGGACCACTAGGAAAGTCCCTAGAGCTCTGCCACTTCTAAGCTGTGTGACTGTTGCTTATTTTCTGTGACCTCTCTGAGTTACAGTTTTCTCATCTATAAAATGGCAATATATCAGAACCTACCCTCAGCATTACTGTGATGATTAAAATGAGATGAATTAATTAGTACAAAGGAAGGGAATATAGCAGTTATCTGATAGATAATAGAACTTAAATCATGTTAAAAATTATCTGATTAAAGGTGATATTTCCAATTAGTCAAAGAAAAATAGATTCTTCAGTTTAATATGTTAGCACAATTGCACTTCTTAGAAAGATTTAACCTGCTTTCCTACTTTATGCCTCATACAAAATTAAAAATAACTAAGAATTCAAAAGATTTAAACGTTGCAAAATGTGGACTTCCCTGGAATACAGTGGTTAGGACTTTGTGCTTCCACTGCAGGGGACACAGGTTTGATCCCTGGTTGGGGAATTAAAATCTCACATGTCATGTGGCATGGCCAAAAACAAAACAAAACATTGCAAAATGTAAACATGAAAGCTTTAAAGTAAAATAAGAGCTGTGCTTTTTAAAAAATAATCTTGGTATAGTGAAATCTTTTTAAGTATGACACAAAACCCAGAAGTTGGCAATTAAAAGTTTCAGTGAAAAAATCCAAAGGTAACAACAGAAGGGAAAACAATATTTGAAATAAACAAAGAATAGTTTTTCTGTACAAGCGAACAGGTTTCACAAATGCAAAAAAAGAACAAATATTTAGAAAAATATAGGTTAAATAAAGATAAAAATATTCATAATTAAAAGTATAAATAAAGTTAGGTATTGCTTTCATGTAGCAAACTGGGAAAGAGGAGACACTTCATAATACTCAGTGTAGGTAAGAATGTGTGTGGATCATATACTGTTATCATATTGTGTTGGTGGGAACCTCAGCTAGTATAACATTTCTAAGAGCAATGTTTTACTCATTATTAACTTTATAAATGCATATATAATTCTGATGCCTGGACTGTATCTTTTTTTTTGTGCCCCGCACATCTTGTGGGATCTTACTTCCTCAACCAAGAATCAAAGCCCTGCCCTCCACAGTGAAAGCACACAATTCTAACCACCACCAGGACTATCGGTTCAGTTCAGTTCAGTCTGAGGCTCAGTCGTGTCCGACTCTGCGACCCCATGAATCGCAGCACACCGGGCCTCCTCCCCGTCCATCACCAACTCCTGGAGTTTACTCAAACTCATATTCATCGAGTCGGTGATGCCATCAGGAAATTCCATCTACTATGTATTTTTTTGAATACTATTATACACACACACACACCAACACTCAAGGAACCATGTTCAAAGTTGCTGACTCTGGTGCTACGTGATGAGTAGAAGAAAATTAGAAACCTTAGTGTTTATGAAGTTCAGTAAGAGGGACAGAAGGAACATGCACAGATGAGTTTTGTTTGCATTACAGACCATTTTAAAATGGTCCCCAACATTTAAAAATTAGAGAATTTCATATACAGAAATCTAGGTTTCCAGTTTTTCTTAAGAGAAAAAAATCAGATAACTGGTAATGCGGGATCTATGTTTGCACATGGTAACACCAATGGCATGTCAGCTCTCTTCAGGTGGGGTGGGGCTTCCACATTCCATACAGGAGCCACCACTCCCAGACGGTCCAGCAAATACTAGAGACAATTCTGTAGTTCTGCTGCTTAACCATCAGTGGATTCTTCCTACGGGGACAATCAGGCGTGATGGGACCCTCGGCATACTAGGGCAGGACAACCCTTCACAAAGCTCCTCTGCTTCCTATCTGTGAGCATCACATCTGTGTCACGGGGTTAAACAGACTGGTACAGTAGCCATTAAAACAAAAGGGTCAGGACTAATGGGAGCTAGTACAGAAAGGTGTCCATGGCCAAGTAGCCAGAGAGGGGAAAAGGCATAGGACAAGACACATGTACTCTATACTCTTAGTTATGATTTTGAAATACTAGTATATTATACATATATATGTTTAATATGAAATGAAACTTTCTGGGAAGATAAAAAAGTCAACATTTTATTTTTTATTTTTTAAATATAAATTTATTTATTCTAAATGGACTCTTTTTCTCAACATTTTCTATTTGACACCTTCCAACAAGCTTTTTTTTACATATATATATAAAAGTATGCACATATACACACACACATATATGTATATATATTACACACACACACACACACACGGCTTTCTGGTGGCTCAGACAGTAAAGTGTCTGCCTGCAATTCAGGAGACCCAGGTTCAAACCCTAGGTCAGGAAGATTCCCTGGAGAAGGAAATGGAAACCCACTCCAGTACTCTTGCCTGCAAAATCCTACCAGGCTACAGTCTATGGGGTTGCAAACAGTCGGACATGACTGAGGGCCTTCACCTTTTCTTTACACACACATATACATATATATGAATCTACAACAGAGGTCAGAAAATCATAGCCTGTGGGCCAGCCACCTGCTTCTACAGTCAAAGGATCTGCCACTGAGCTCTGCCCCTGAAACCCATTTTTATAAACATTTTTTTTAACACAGCTATGTTTGTGTTCATTCATTTCCGTATCATCTATGGCTGCTTTCTTGCAACCACAGAGCTGGGTAATTGAGCAACATAGTGGCTCACAAAGCCAAAAGTATTCACTATCTTTTTAAGAAAAGTTGCCAACCCATCACCTACAGCCTCTTAAGTTAGATGCACTAAAAGTATATGTAGTATAGAATATCAGTTGAGGACAAAAATGTAATGAAAACATAATTTGGTTGAATCACATTAATTTAACTCACTTGAGGTGAGGTTCTCACCCATTTACCTGTGAAAACAGTATTTTTTAAGATCTTCAAAATAGTCTTTATTGATGGAAGCGCTTGGGTCATGTAGGAGCAGACTGCCATTGAGTACAGAATCGTCCCAGGCTTGAGGCCACGGTTCTAGATTTTCTTCAATAGCCTGTGAAATCCCTTTATCATGAGGAGAGATGATCTGAGCCCCATTTTCCCAATAGACCTGGAGAACATGGGAACATATCCAGACGGTTTAGAGTTCATCCACTCCCTTGTGCTCCCAAGGCACAGACTTCAGATGGAAGGACATAAGTATGGAGAGAAAAATGAAAATACCTTATAACCATTATCCTGCTTTGGATTGTGAGAGGCAGTTATCATGATTCCAGCACAAAGTTTCAAATGTGATACTGTGTAGGGCTGTAATATAGTAGGAAACAAGAACAATTTGAAGCAAAAAATTAGATATATTTAAAAGTCTATCATACATTGTTTGTACCATTTTCCCTTCAACAAACATAATATATAAATATCATAATGTGTCATTATTATATTTTTGTGCCACATCCAAGGAGTATACTCTGATTCCCCTTAAAACTCACTGCTCAAAATTCTGTGATATGAACCCTAAGTAAGAAAGGTGAGTATTTTCCTGTGTATCTTTTTATCCTGTCTTCTCCTTGGTGAAGGTAGAAAATTCTTTACACAGTATGATGCTCTGACTCTCCACTGCACATTCTTTTAAGCCTTCTGCTGAGGAAGGAAGCTTATGGCTTCAGTCTATTCTCTCCAACTGCATCCTCTGCTCTTCTTTCCCTGATCTGCATTTAAGTAAAAGGTTAAGGAAAACATGGAGAGAGCTCTCAGAGCTTGCATTTATCTCCCACTCCAGGGCTGACTGTCCCACTCTTGTATTTCTACATAGCTCCCATCTTTATAAGACTATTTCCCCAAATGGGGAGAGGATCCCCTATGGCTACACCTGAGGATTACTCTACACAGGGAGCCTGAAATTCTACCTGTCTATCCCCCTCTATCCTTCCACCAAAAATCACTGTGGTCACTTGTCCCTCTACGAGGTATCTCACATTCCCCAGGTGTCCTGGAGCAAAGAAAAAGGGAGAATTACTTCACTACTTGGGCCAGAGATCATGAGACACTTATTTAATTCATGTCTGATATAAAAACAATAGCTACCAACATTAATATAGTACAGAAGACCAAGGATGCCTAAATACATTGCAGTTTTTCCATCAAACAGTAAAATTTGAGCCACATTTGGATGTACATTGAGCATCTACTGGGATACTTAAGCTAGGAGGAGCTGCACTTACCTGTCAATGCATTAGAGACACAAAGCTAGTGGAGATTACTTCTGTATTTATACACTCTCATTTCTACTTGATGGAAGTAAGTGCATTTGAATTGTTTTTGGTTTAATTTCTAAAAACATATATTTTGAGCATCTGGCCCTACTCTTAAAAGTTCATTCTACTTAAAAGGAACAGCTGTCGTAGTACCTATTATCCTTTTCTTTAGATTGTTACAACAGGAATTTGATAAAAATCTTACTAAAACATGCCAGGCATGCTTCTGGTAGTGGCTACGAATAGGATTTAGAGTGAAACACTCATATATAACAAGTTCGTACACCAACTTGTCAAAAATTTCACGGTAAGACATGGTTTGAGGTGAATTCAGATTTAGATCCCAGAAGTTTCCTGACTGCGGTAGCTGAGAAAAGGAATACAAACCAAATTAAAAAGCAAAAAGACAAACAGACAAAAGACATTCTGCCAACCAGCTAAAATATCTTCTGAATGCAAGCAAAAGAAAAAATGCGCTAAAAAAAAGAAATAAATAAATTCCGATGAATCAAAAGTTGAACACCAGAGAAATATTACTAGGGTGTGGGAGAAACATTCCCGGAGAGGAAAGTCTTGATAAAAGGCAAGGAGCCCTTCTGTCTTTCAAACAACCGAATCCCAAGAGCACTAAAGATGGTAAAACCTGGCCATGTCCCACCCCTAATCCTGGGACAGGAAATTATAAAAGCACTTACCACAAAAGGGGTTGGGGTTATATCAGAAAAGAGGTACACTGGAATCCCCTGGCTGATAAACGTGGTTGCAGCAAGTCGGGCAAATCTGGAAATGCAGTGACCGGGGAGAAAAGGAGAGTAGAGCTATCAGGAGAGCAGGTGACAACAGAGAAGAAAATGAAGGTCCAACCATTTATTATTTTTATTTTTACATTTATTTGACCACCCCAGGTCTCAGTTGCAGCACTCCAGATCTTTAGGTGCAGCATGCAAGCTCTTAGCTGTGGCATGTGGGATCTAGTTCCCTGATCCGGGATCAAACCCAGGCCCCCTGCATTGGGAGCATGGAGCCTAGCCAGTGGACCACCAGGGAAGTCGGCCAACCGTTTCTTTAGACTGAGAACAGCAGCCAGATAGATGAAAACCTTAATTATACTCTGCTGGCAGAGAACATTAAGGCTGGAGGAACCTAAGGAGTCATTTCATTCCATCCCTTTGTTTAAGAGAAATGGGACTAAAGTTGAGAAAGGCCAGATGGCTTGTCCCATGTCCACTGGGCACACAGCAGCTAAGCCAGGCTGCACCCAAGTCTCTCAGCTCTCTTCCACCTCAGCGGGTCTCAGCCAAGGGCAGTGCTGCTCCCACGGCACACCTGAATCATCTGGAGACCATTTTGGCTGTCACCAGGATAGGGTGCTAGTGGCAGCAGGTGGATGGAGGCCAGGGATGCTGCTAAGCACCCACAGAGCACAGGGCAGTGCCCACAGTGAAGAGTTATCTGGCCCTGTACCAAGTCGCATGGCACCAGGCAGAACGGAGAACTCTATCTACAGCTGTCACTACCCAGGATATGCCATGAAGACTAGTATTTGATTCAACATTGTCCTCTACAAAACACATGGCACACTGTCATGAGTGAGTGTGAGATATATGTGGGACACACGTCTGTATATGATACATATACATCTTGGCTCCTTTCAGCTCTTAAAAGATGACAATTTTTTGACACTTTGACATATTTCTCAATTTCCACAGCATCTGGCTTAGGGCAGGACACAAAACATGGCATCAAGTCTTTCTTCATGCTTAAAGTATTTCATCACAATGAACAATTTACTTCCAAGGAACAACATTACACTATTAGAGGATTAGACAAAGTATTTGATCATTCTCTCAAATATTTCTTGAGCACTAACTGCACGGAACACTATTTTTGGAGCTGGCTGGGGCAGAAACAGCAGATCTTTAACAACTCAGGCTAGAATTAAGAGTAATACAAAAATGATTTTGACAATTTAAAAAATTCCCCTATATAGGAGAAAGTAAAAAAACAACAAATTTTAGCAAAAATAATTTAAATAAAAACCTGAATTAGATACATACTGCATTCACTAGAAGGTACAGAAGTCACTTTTACAACCTCAGGAAATGACATTGTTCATGGTAAGCTATTGAGAGGAAGTGTTCCAGTAAAAAATAGGGTCATATAACATGATTATGACCAGTGATGGGCAAACTCCAGGCATTCTGTAAATAAAGTTTTACAAAACTTTATTCAGTCATGAATTGTTCATGGCCATCCTCACGCTACATGGCAGAGCTGCGTGGTTGTAACAGAGACTGTGCAGCCTACCGTGTGTAAGATATTTATTATTTTCCCTTTAGGGAAAAAGTTTGCTGACCCCTGGTACCAGCCTCTTTATGTTTAAATTGTGGTACCTTCTCTCACTTTATGATTTTAGAGCAAAAAGTACATAGATTACAGGTTTTGTGAGGACTAAATAAGTAAATACCTAGGTGCCTAACTCTCATTCAGCACTTGAATGATTCTAGCATCACTACTATCATCACACCACCATCACCACCATCACCACCATCACCACCATCACCATCATCATCTGCCTATAGCTACAAAAGACAGTCTTGTTGGTTTGGGAATGTTACAAGAATGCACTTTGCAATGGGCATTTAAGAATGAGAAGAAGCTCATGAGGCTTATAAATAGTAGATGAAAAAAATTACACAAAAGGAAGAAAAGTGAGAAGGAGAAATAATGCTGCTGTTGTTCAGGTGCCCAGTCGTGTCCAACTCCTTCAGACCCCATGGACTGCCATACGCCAGGCCTCTCTGTCCCTCACCATCTCCTGAAGTTTGCCCAAGTTCATACATCTAGCCATCTAAATGCTATGATGCCCTCTTCTACTTCTGCCTTCAATCTTTCCCAGAATCAGGGACTTTTCCAACGAGTCAGCTGTTTGCATCAGATGGCCAAAATACTGGAGTTTCAACTTTGGCATCATTCCTTCCAACAAGTATTCAGGGTTGATTTCCCTTAAGATTGACTGATTTGATCTCCTTGCTGTCCAAGGGACTCTTAGGAGTCTTCTCCAGCACCATAGTTCAAAGGCATTAAGACAGGAGATATCAAGGGAACATTTTGCCCAAGGATGGGCACAATAAATGACAAACAGTAGAGACCCTGCTGCCGCTGCTGCTGCTGCTAAGTCACTTCAGTCGTGTCCGACTCTGTGTGACCCCAGAGACGGCAGCCCACCAGGCTCCGCCATCCCTGGGATTCTCCGGGCAAGAACACTGGAGTGGGTTGCCATTTCCTTCTCCAATGCATGAAAGTGAAAAGTGAAAGTGAAGTCACTGAGTCGTGTTCAACTCTCAGCGGCCCCATGGACTGCAGCCTACCAGGCTCCTCCGTCCATGGGAGTTTCCAGGCAAGAGTACTGGAGTGGGGTGCCATTGCCTTCTCCGAGTAGAGACCCTAGTAGACGCTAAAGAGATCAAGAAGGGAAGGAAAAAATACATGGAAGAACTGTATAAAAAAAGATCCAGATGAACTGAGTGACGACGATGGTGTGGTCAGCCACCCAGACCCAAACATTCTGGAAAGCAAAGCCAAGGGGGCCTTAGGAAGCACTGCTGTTAATAAAGCTAGTGTGTGTGACAGAATTCCAGTAGAACTATTCAAAACCCTACAGGATGATGGCATCAAGGTGCTGCATTCAACATGTCAGCAAATCGGGAAGACCAAGCAGTGACCACAGGGTTGGACAAGGTCAATTCTCATCCCAATTCCCAAAAAGGGCAGTATTAAAGAAGGTGCTAACCATTGGACAATTGCACTCATCGCCCTTATTAAGGTCATGCTTAAAATCTTGCATGCTAGGCTTCAGCATTATGTGAACCAAGAACTTCCAGATGCCTAAGCTGGATTTAGAAAAGGAAGAGGAACCAGAAATGATATTGCCACTTATAAAAAATTACCCTAGATAGGTATTAAGTTCTACATTGTCTAAATAATTACATTTTCTTAACCCAAACATAAAATTAGAATCCTTAAAAGTTACAAACAGAACCTACCCATCTTTTTTATAGTTAAGCAATATAGCTGACAAATGTATTTAACGCCAACCTATTGAAATAGTGATTACAAATAAAACTACAAAATACACGACAAAAATATAGTTTCCTGAATATTAATATCTTTACATACCTTCTGCTGCTCCCTCCACTTGCTGGATGGGCTCGAGCATCAAAGCTGATCACAACACCTCTTTGCTTCAGGTCACTGAATTGTTTTTCTAGGTACCTGCAAAATCCCTAAAGAAAACCCCATGAATTACAAGACTATGTATTTTTAACACACTAAACCAAAAATTGATCAAGTTTTCTCTGCTTCCACAAGAGAATACTGTAGCAGGAGAGAAATCCCTCAGTAACTAAGTGAACTGCACAATAGGAAAATAACAGCTTTATTTATTTTCCATCTGTATATATCAGGTACTGTGTTGGACACTTAGTGTTTATTATCAGTAATCCCAGATCGACTTGGTCAAGAAATCCCATTTTACAGATGGAAAAGCTAGAACTTTCAATGACTGGCCCAGTTTCAGATACACAAATAGCAGAGCCTAGATTTGTACCTACAAGCCATGAAATTAAAAGAGGCCTGCTCCTTGGAAGAAAAGCTATGACCAACCTAGAGAGCACACTAAAAAGCAGAGATGTTATTTTGCCAACAAACGTCCATTTAGTCAAAACTATGGTTTTTCCAGTAGTCATGTATGAGAGCTGGACCATAAAGAAGGCTGAGCACCAAAGAACTGATACTTTTGAACCATGGTGTTGGAGAAGACTCTTGAGAGTCCCTTGGACTGCAAGGAGATCAAACCAGTACATCCTAAAGGAAATCAACCCTGAATATTCATTGGAAGGACTGATGCTAAAGTTGAAGCTCCACTACTTGGCCACCTGATGCAAACAGCCGACTCATTTGAAAAGACCCTGATCCTGGGAAGATTGAAGGCAGGAGAAGGGGACGACAGAGGATGAGATGGTCGCATGGCATCACTGACTCGATGGACATGAGTGTGAGTAAGCTCCAGGAATTGGTGATGCACAGGGAAGCCTGGCATGCTGCAGTCCATGGGGTCGCAAACAACTGGACATGACTGAGTGACTGAACAACAACAGACTTGTGCCTGGGTCTGGTTAGAGGTGGTTCAGTGCTAAATTAAAAGTACACAGAATCTGTGGGCTTATACCACCACTTATGAGCAAATGAGAAGTTCCTTAATCTCTCAGTGCCTCAGTTTTCTCTTCTGTAAAATGGGAATAGTACCTACTTCTAAGGACTGCATGAGGACTGAGTTAAAACATGTCATGTGCTAAGAATTTAACACCAAGAATGCACTATGTGTTTGCTGTCACGAGCATTATTTCTACTGTAAAAGCTTGCACCCATTTGCACCCATTCAAGTCTAAAATCTCTGAGGACAAGGAGGTGTTTCAGATATTTCAACCTGCTCTATACAAAGAAAAGTAAAAGAAATTCAACATAGTTGGTAAGATTTTGTCAGTTAACAGATCCAAACTTGTTCTGTTTGTGAAATTATTTTCCAGCAGACAGGTCTTAAGGAGGCTCTATCAGTCCACTATTATACAAATAGAAATTGTGCAGAGTTGGGCTATTCCCATCCACCTAGAAATGGTGGAACAAACAATTCCTGCATCTTAGTGGGTACCATAACATCACCTCAGTCTGAAATATGGACAATTAGAAAACTGTGAACTTTGACTTCAAGAGGTTCTGATTACTGGACAAAATAGGTTTTATTATAGAACAGGAAGAACTCTGGTTGACTGTGTTATAATCACAGTTCATATTATTTATTTCACTTTGATTAAAAGAAGTCATAAAATGAAGTGTAACTCTTGTTTTTGGTAGGGCAATATGTCACTGCTTTGTTGCCAGAGTGGTGCCAGTTTAGAAAGCCTTTAGCTTTTCTTGTACAAAAATACTGCATCGGGCAAATCTTCTGAAGCTTCTGAGGGATACAAAGTAACAAGCACACATGGGAGCTGTTTTTGTGGGGTTCCTAGAAGGTACGCAGATGCTCACACTCTAAGGCTTCCCATAGTGATAGTGCCCTCTCTCTGGCCCTGGTGGACCCCTGAGGTATGGCCCCAATGTTCAAGCAGGTTAAAAGCATTCAGTTCAGTTCAGTCATGTCCAACTCTGCAACTGCAAGGACTGCAGCACACCAGGCTTCCCCATCTATCACCAACTCCTGGAGCTTACTCAAACTCCTGTCCGTTGAGTCGGTGATGCCATCCAACCATCTCATCCTCTGTCATCCCCTTCTCCTCCTGTCTTCAATCTTTCCCAGGATCAGGGTCTTTTCCAATGAGTCAGCTCTTCACATCAGGTGGCCGAAGTATTGAAGTTTCAGCTTCAGCATCAGTCCTTCCAATGAATATTCAGAACTGATTTCCTTTAGGATTGACTCATTGGATCTTCTTGCAGTCCAAGGACTCTCAAGAGTCTTCTCCAACACCATGGTTCAAAAGCATCAATTCTTCTGCACTCAGCTTTCTTTATAGTCTAAATCTCACATCCATATATGATTACTAGAAAAACCATAGCTTTGACTAGACGTACCTTTGTTGGTAAAGTAATGTCTCTGCTTTATAATATGCTGTCTAGGTTGGTCATAGCTTTTCTTCCAAAAAGCAAGCGTCTTTTAATTACATGGCTGCATTCTCTGTTTTCAATGATTTTGGAGCCCAAGAAAATGAAGTCTGTCACTGTTTCCATTGTTTCCCCATCTATTTGCTATGAAGTGATAGGACTGAATGTCTTGATCTTAGTTTTTTGAGTGTTGAATTTTAAGCCAGCTTTTTCACTCTCTTTCACCTTCATCAAGAGGTTCTTTAGTTCCTCTTCTCTTTCTGCCATAAGGATGGTGTCAGATACTTAAAACTAAGATACTTTAGACTAAAGCATTCAGCCTTAGTCTAAAATCCCTATTGTCTTCAAAGGGCTCTAAAAAACTCTAGGGCCTGTTGAGGTTGAGTACCTGAGGGCACAACTAAGACAAGGTGGGATGCTTTTTCCACAGAAGAGACTCACTGAAGGGTCAAAATATTATCGTAGAACAGGAGAAATACCCTTTATATAGTTTCCAAAGATTAAACTAAACCAATATGGAAAAGCTACAGACAGACAGATTTGGTTCAAAATAAAGAAACCATTCTTAAATGAGAATGATCCAAAGATAGGATGGCTATTTCAGAAGACAATGAATTCTCCATCATTGATGTATCTTGGCTCGGTTAAGGAACCTAACAGGAAATGATAACCTCCAGCAATGAGGCAAACAATACAAAAATTTCCCTCTAGTCTCTATCCTGTTTCCCCCCAGGATATTCCTGACTCACATCCACCAGCTTCTTAAGTACAACCAGATGAATCTGGGGCACCAATAGGACGAGAGTCCACACAAGGGACCAGCAAGCAAGGAGTGTTCAGAAGACTCCAGCCTCCACACCAGCCCATGTGATGCCAAAAGCAGCCGCCCCACTGAGCCCTACCCACATTACTGATCTGTGAGCAAAATAAATGTGCATGTTGTTTAAAACCACCATGTTTCATGTGATTTGTTGTACAGTCCTAGTAACAGAGCAGAGGGCAACCTTAACCATCAGCGTGATCCCATGTTATCCGTAAACTAGAACGAGATTCCCAGGCTCACTTTATTCCAAGTCTTCCTTCCAGAAAGATCTCAGGGAGCCCTACTGCTTAACAGGTATGTGTAGCTAGTGGTTTCCAGGGCAATTCAGTACCTTATGCAAGATTTCTTTCTTAGGATTTTGCTAGAACATGCCCAACTCTGTCTTTTTAAGTACAATAAGGTACACATAATCACCAGTAGTTAATTTTCCCAGCCTTTTCTTTCCCGGGCTAACATGACCTTCATTTTTAACATGTCTCAGCAGCTGAAGAAAAAGAACGACAAGTTCCACTTCATTTTCCTCATAGACAGAACTCTCAACACTCAGCAGCAGCTGTTCTGTCAAAGGCTTCATCATTATTCCTTTATAAAGGCTGAATGTAGCCCCGATAGTAAAACTCACAAATAAAGGCAAGGAAACTCAGCAATAATTTCCAACTATACTATAAATTAAAACTAAACAGAATTAATAACTCTTGGTTATTCTGGCAGTTAAAAAAAGTTTAAACACTGGTATCTGTACAACCATAACAAAAGTTATAAAAACATAAAAGTCTGTTGGTTTGTTGGTGGATTTGCACTAGAATGAAGCACCATGAGGGAATCTGTCTGTTTTAGTCATTATTATATCCCTGATGCCCAGCACCTAATAAACCTCTGTGAAATGAATAAATGAATGAATGAATTTCAAAACAATGCTGCTTCCACTGACTGTACAAGTCTAACTTTATGGAGTAAATGTGTGACACCCTGTGCTGAGGCAAACCCACCAGATTATTCCATAATGAAACCAAATTAGGTCTGTCAAACACAAAAGGTGCCGGGAGTTAAATTAATTCTAAATGAGGAGGCCATTGGACTGAGGTTGCTTTAATGCCCTAGAAGCCTCCTAAGCAAGCCAAAGTCTAACCTCGTAAAAGCCTCACGCTGAAGAATTTATAACTGAAAAACAGCCAATCACAAACAGCCAGCTAAGCCTTCCCAAATACGGCACCCACTTGAGCTGGAGCCAATCTGTTACTCTTCTTGCTTTGTTTCCGCCTCTCCTCTATAGAAGTCTGTCCGCTAGTTCCTGTCAGTGGAGCACTCTGAGGGGAGCAGACTCTGTGACCCTAAAACACGTCACTCTTGCACGTGGATCACTTTGAGCTGAGGCAATCAAGAGCCGGCAGACCAAAGAAAAACTTTTGCCTCTTCCTTACCTGCCTGAAAGAGGTCAGATAAGGAGCCTGATCCTGAAAGAGAGCTATTACCAGAGGTCACTTTAAATCTGATTCTCCAGGGGATCTTCCTGACCCAGGGATTGAACCCGGGTCTCCCACATTGGAGGCAGACACTTTAACCTCTGAGCCACCAGGGAAGCTCTAAATCTGAAAGATCTATCTATACGGCAGGCAAATATCTACCGAACAGCTCCTTTTCTACTCTCCTATGGACAGTAGAAAAAACCATATAGATATATACATATATATATATTTGAAAAGTCCATCTCCTGTCATTCTCCACTTTGAAGCTTCAACTGCTAGATTTGCCCTTGGGTCTCACTGCATTTGTGGGGCTCTTATATGTATATAATTAAACTTGTTTACTCTTGTTAATCTGTCTTATGCCAATTTAATTAACAGACCAACCAAAGAATCTAGAAGTGTACAGAAAAAATATTTTCTCCCACAGTTCCTAACTACTTCCAGTTTAGAACTGCTAGATTCGAACAGATTTTTGCTCAAATAAATTCTTAAAAAATTTACTGTGCTTCAGTTTATTTTTTAACACTGGGAAAACGTTAAGAATTAAGTAGTATACAAATGTGGTACCTGTGTCGTCTGAATGACGGTCAAGTCATTCATATGAGAAATTCCTGCTCCCATAGCAGCTCGGAGGCCAGCTGTCCCAAATTCCAATCGAGCGCGGAAACATTTTTGTAGCTCTTCTGTATTACCTGCTTCAATGAGTTGTTTCACTGACGCCAAAGTTAAAGGATTCTGCAAAACAGTAATGTATATGCCAGATATAGTCAGGTGAATAACACAATGAAAAAGCTGAAAAAAAGAAAAAAAAAAACCACCACCAACCAACCTACAGGAGAAAAAAGTATATATGTATGTATTTGAAAAGAATATACACACACACACACACACACACACACACACACATATTGTTACTGCTGTTCTTCAGTCGCTAAGTCATGTCAGACTCTTTTGCAACCGCATGGACTGTAGCCCACCAGGCTCCTCTGTCTGTGGGGTTTTCCAGGCAAGAACTGGAGTGGGTTGCCATTTCTTTCTCTAGGGGATCTTCTCACACCAGGGATCAAGCCCAGGTCTCCTGCACTGGCAGGTGGATTCTTTACCACTGAGCCACCAGGGAAGCCCACACACGTGTATAGGCTTTTCAGTTTTATGAGGCTTTTGGAATTTGAAATATGAAGTTGGTCTTTTAAAAATTATAATGTGTGATACTGCGATATAATAAGAAATAACATGAGACTTCCCTGGTGGTCCAGTGGTTAAGACTCCACAGTTTCAATGTAGGGGGTGTGGGTTCGATCCCTAGTTAGCAAACTAAGATCCAACACACTGCATGGTGTGAACAAAAAATTTAAAAAAAATTAAGAAATATATATTTATTGTTCCTGAGATGGTAAAGAATCTGCCTGCAATGAGGGAGACCTGAGTTTGATCCCTGGGTTGGGAAGATCACCTGGAAAAGAGAATGGCAACCCACTCCAGTATTCTTGCCTGAAGAATTCCACGGACAGAGGAGCCTGGTGTGCTACAGTTCATGAGGTCGAAAAGAGTTGGACAGGACTAAGTGATTAACACTTTATTGTTCCTAGTTTCTAGCAAAGAAGTCATAAAACCCTTGAAATTCCCAGAATGATTAGGATGAAAGTTATATCTTCTGTTATTCATAATAAATCTCTTTCATCCATACCTGAATTTATCCTAATGAGGTGACCACTGGGAACTAATTAAGTGATCAGCTGATGGGAACTTTCAACTCCATCCTCCCCTGAATTCCAAGAAGGGGAGGGGCTGGAGATTAAGATCAATAACCAATAGCCAGTAATTTAATTAATCACACCTATGTAAAGGCACTGAAGCTCTGCACCTCTTCCCACCATACCTTGCCCTATGGATCTCCTCCAGTTGACCGTTCTTGGGTTGTGTCCTTCATTAAAAAAATTGGTAACAGTAAGTAAAGTGCCTTCCAGAGTTCTGTAAGCAATCCTAGCAAATCACCAAACCCTAGAAGGGGGTCATGAGACCCCCTGCCGCTTGGTCAGAAGTACGGGTGACAATGTGGGGCTTCTGTGGGCATCTTAAGTGGGAGCAATCTTGTGGGATGGAGCCCTTAAGTGGGGGTGGCGGAGAGGGGCGGTGGTCCTACACTAACTCTGGGTAGTTAGTGTCATAGTTGAGTTAAATTGACATCCAGTTGGTGTCCACAGAAAAATGAGAACTTGTTCGGTGTGAAAAACTCACACATTTTGTGTCTGAAGTATTATGAGAACAAGGAATTTGGTTTTCCTTTATAATGTAAGTATCACTTTCTTCCCTACAAAGGTAAGCACTTTTGGAGAAACGGGATGAATACATAGGTTTTTGAGGTCTAGGACTCAGAATGCAATCCCAGCCACATCATCATCCACCAAATTTATACTGTTGGGGAGAATATCTAGTTTCTTGAATTCTGAGTTTCTTCATCTCTAAAATATGAACAACCTATAATCTTCCTTACAAGGTGGTTCTGAGGTGGTTTATAAAACACCCTTTTCTGTCTGGCATGTAGTAATAATCAAATGTTCATTTTCTTCCCTAATATCTTCAAACTTTCCTAGAGTGATAAACTTATATAATTAAATCAAAACACTACTTTGGTAGTATTTTGGTCTTTTAAAAATTATAATGTGTGATACTGTGATATAATAAGAAATACGTGAGACTTCCCTGGCAGTCAAATTTGAATCTTGCACTAACTACAATAGGCAGGCAACTAACAAAAAGCCCGTTTTATAGATGGAGAAGCCTCAGATATAGTGTCTTGCTTAAACTGGATGAAAAGCATTAACTTAGTACCTTTTCTGTTAACATTGACTGCTTCAAATAGGACACTCACATGAATCATTCATTTTGGGGGTACAACTGTTATACAAAATGTTAAGAATGGAGAAAAATGACAATTATATTAATTTCACATCAAACTTTTAAGTTAAGAATTCAGGGTAACAAACTTTATTTCTATTTTCCAGCTATCATCTCAAGTAGATAAACATGCAAGACATGGCCACATAATTAAACTTTGAAATGCTACTGCAATAAAACATTGGTTTTCTGGAATTGAGCCCACATTTCCAGATTGTTCCAGATTCAACAAGAAACATGTAAAAGCCCATTTTCTTGTTAAAAGAACAGCCACTGACCACAGAGCACAAGCTGACCTATCAGATTGTCAGGTGCCTCCAAGTTACGGCTCAAATCTGGAACGTAAAAGAGGTTCAACAGATATTTGCGGAGGGAATGAGAAAACACAGATGTCCATCAACAGATGAATGGATAAGAAAGCTGTGGTACATATACACGATGGAGTATTACTCAGCNGTGGGGATGATCTGGAGGGATGGTGTGGGGAGGGAGGGGGAAGGGAGGGGGTCCAGATTGGGAACTCAGGTACACTTATGGCTGATTTACGTCAATGTATGGCAAAATGAGTACAGTATTGTAAAGCAAAACAAACTAAAAAAATAAAAATTAATAAAAAAAAAAAATAAAGAGGAGGCTTTGAGGTGAAGCCAAACAGCTGAATGTAAATTTGGCTAACTTGATTTTCTTTCAAGAACTGAGTTCTGGGGGGCACCCCAATTGTCAGGGACACTTGAGATGGCACTGTTAGGACTGTTGGAGGAGAATTAGGTTGTGGAAGGTCCTGTGAAGCAAGTGTTTCAAGGAGGAATGGTTGGGCTTCTCAAATGCTGCTGAGAAGAAAGTAGGAAAGCTCCAAAATGACCACCGGAATAAAGATTATACAAATGTCAGGTGTTTCCTTGAGATTTCCAGCCTATAGAAAGAAACTATTAGCCTCCCAGTTTAGTGATTCCCAAATCAAAATTACCCGGAACCCTTAAAACAAAGCTCTGTAATTCACACACATAAACACTCACATACATGTGCATATACACCCACTCAAAACTGAGCTAGAGTTAGATCACTGGGTTTGTGGGGTGGGATTTGGAACCTGCATTTCAAGGCATTGTAGTTCTGATTCTAGAGGTCAGCAAGGCTTGGGAACACTGGCCTTACTAGGCTTTATCTGGAGCAGGAGTTGATAGCTGGACACTGGCCATTATCTAAGATCCCTGTCCCTCCTCAAACTTCACGTGTTTTTTTCTTAAGGTTTTGAGTGTCTTGTTTTAAAATATTGGACGTTGACAAAAGTAAACAACTGTGTCTTGCAAGGTTTTTTCTTCTGGAGTTTTACATTATTGCAAGTAGTATCTATTCTCATGCATTGTCCCAGTCTTCATTCAGACGTTGAGGAGTTTGTTTCTTCTTAACAACAGTGTTAAATGAGCATGGAGACAAAGCGGCAAAACTTCTCTTTCAATGGCTTTTGTTAAGAAAGAGCAAACAATGCAGTTTCTGTTACAGTTATTAATCCTGTAACCATCTTTTAAGCCATAAAGACTTATGTAACAGTAAAATTAAGTAATAATTTTTCTTACATTAATGGTTATTTATTTCTATTTGGCAATCTGGTAATACTATTCTCTTCTCTGAAAGTAACTATAACTAACTCTTTGAAAACAGCTTCTTTTTATTGTGGTAAAATACTCACATTATTTGCCACTTTAATAATTTTCAAGTGTATGGTTCTGTGGCATTAAGTACATTTACATTGTTGAATTAAGTACATTCACATTGTTGTGGTACCAGTGCAACCAACTCCAAGACTAAAAGAGCTCTTTTTCTTAAATGTCTGAAAATAGTTTTATATGCTTAATATCACTAAAAAATTAAATGCTGGCCAAGATAATAAAAATTAATATAAATATTAAGAGACTGTTAATAAAATGTTATTAGTATCTTGAATCAAGAGTGAATCAAGATCGCTGGGAGAAATATCAATAACCTCAGATATTCAGACGACACTACCCTTATGGCAGAACGTGAAGAAGAACTGAAGAGCCTCTTGATGAACGTGAAAGAGGAGAGTGAGAAAGTTGGCTTAAAGCTCAACATTCAGAAAACGAAGATCATAGCATCCGGTCCCATCACTTCATGACAAATAGATGGAGAAACAGTGGAAACAGTGGCAGATTTTATTTTCTTGGGCTCCAAAATCACTGCAGATGGTGACTGCAGCCATGAAATAAAAAGACGCTTACTTCTTGGAAGAAAAGTTATGACCAACCTAGACAGCATGTTAAAAAGCAGAGACATTACTTTGCCAACAAAGGTCCATCTAGTCAAGGCTATGGTTTTTCCAGTTGTCATGTATGGATGTGAGAGCTGGACTATAAAGAAAGCTGAGTGCCGAAGAATTGAAGCTTTTGAACTGTGGTGCTGGAGAAGACTCTTGAGGGTCCCTTGGACCACAAGGAGATCCAACCAGTCCATCCTAAAGGAAATCAGTCCTGAATATTTATTGGAAGGACTGATGTTGAAGCTGAAACTCCAATACTTTGGCCACCTGATGTGAAGAGCTGACTCATTGGAAAAGACCCTGATGCTGGGAAAGATTGAGAGCAAGAGGAGAAGGGGACAACAGAGGATGAGATGGTTGGATGGCATTACTGACTCGATGGACATGAGTCTGAGTAAACTCTGGGAGTTAGTGATGGACAGGGAGGCCTGGCGTGCCGTGCTGCAGTCCATGGGGTCGCAAAGAGTTACACGTTTGAATGACTGAACTGAACTGAACTGAGTATCTTGAAATATTACATTTTCCACTTTTTTCCCCTACTATTTTAGTTTTCTATTGCTGTATAACAAACTACTTAAGTTAGCAGCTAAAAGCAACACATATTTTACATTCTTTCATCATAATAAGTTTTTGAAAACTGTTGAGTCTATTACACGGACTTTTATGTCTCATTTAGGACAGATCTTATTCCAAGTGCTCAGTGACTACCTGTTAACATCGTTACTGCATGAAGACACCAGTTACAACTGCAGGGACCTGGCACTTAGAGCTTTTTTTCTAGATCTCAGAAGCAGTAGATTGCAGGACAAAAGCATAAGCTTGTGGCAGTTGTATCAATTACATGCAATTCACTTTGTACCTTCCTGGCTTTGTAGGAGGCCCATGAATGGTCTTAACCAGCTGAACTCCGTCTAGATGGAGAAACTGGGAACTCTAGGGCGTGTTTTTTGTCATGATACCATGGGAGGATGTGGTCTAGAACAGGGGTCTCCAACCACTGGCATCTAGTGCCTGATGATCCGAAGTGGAGCTGCTGTAATAATAATGGGAATCAAGTGCACAATGAATGTGAAGCCCTTGAATCATCCTGAAATCATCCCCCTTCGCTCCAGTCTGTGGAAAAATTGTCTTCCACAAAATCAGTCCCTGGTGCTAAACAGGTTGGGGACCACTGGTCTAGAAAATAGTAGTGTTCTGGGTTCCCCTGTAGTTCAGTGGTAAAGAATCTGCCTGCCAATGCAAGAAAACACAGGCTTGATCCCTGGTCTGGGAGGACCCCACACGCCGTGGGGCACCTATGCCCGTGTGCCACGACTACTGAACCTGTGCTCCAGAACCCAGGAGCCACAACTACTGAAGCGTGCGTACTCTGGAGCCTATGTGGCGGAGAAGTCAATGCAGGGAGAAGCTGGTGCATCACAACTAGAGAACAGCCCCCATTCTCCACACCTAGAGAAAAGCCTTCACAGCAACCCGGCAGGGCCAAAAATAAATGAATAAATATTTTTTAAAAATAGAGAGAAAATATCAATGTTCCAAGACCCTGTCTGCTGACAGGCTTAAATTGAGGAAGTTTATACAACATCCAGGGTTTCCCTGGTGGCTCAGATGGTAAAGAGTTCACCTGCAATGTGGGAGACCTGGGTTTGATCCTTGGGTTGGGAAGATCCCTTGGAGGAGGGTATGGCAACTCACTCCAGGATTCTTGCCTAGAGAATCCCCATGGACAGAGGAGCCTGGCGGGCTAGAGTCCATGGTGTCACAAAGAGTCGGACACAACTGAAGTGACTGAGCACAGTACAGCCTAGCACGTACAGCATACGGGGCTTCCCAGCTAGTTCAGTAGTAGGGAATCCACCTACCAATGCAGGAGACTTAGATTTGATTCCTGGGTTGGGAAGATGCCCTGGAGGAGGAAATGGCAATCCACTCCAGTATTCTTACCTGGAAGCTGGAGGGTTACAGTCCATGGAGTCGTAGAGTTAGACAGGACTGAAGCGAGTGAGCACATACATGGCACAGACAAAATGATTATTATTGGCTTATCAGAATTGTAGCAAGCTATTACTACAACTTACATGTACCCACCAAGGTAGCTTCTGTAGTTCTATAGCAGGTCTGTCTTTCCTTCCCTACCATGAAGATGCTGAGAACACTCACACACTGGTGATAGGAGTGAGCATGGTTAGAGCCACCTTGGAAAATAAGTGAAGTAGAAAACGGACACACTAAACTTCAGCATTTCCATCCTAGGTATATAGGATAAAGCTGGACTCTGCAGACCTTTTCTGTAAAGGGCCGAATAGTAAATATTTGAGACTCAGCGGGCCAGCAGCTCTTTGGCACAGCTCCTCAACTCTGCTGTTATGTTTGGAAAGCAGCTGTAGGCAACATGGGCCTGAGTGGGTGTTCTGACAACACTTTATTTGGAGACACTGAAATTTGAATTTTATGTAATATTCTCATCTCATCTCTCTCTCTATCTTTCTTTCAACCATTTCAAACATGCAATCGTTCCCAACTTGAAGTGAAGTGAAGTGAAGTGAAGTTGCTCAGTCATGTTCGACTCTTTGCGACCCCATGGACTGTAGCCTACCAGGCTTCTCCGTCCATCGGATTTTCCAGGCAAGGGTACTGGAGTGGGTTGCCAGTTACCAACTTGAGGGCCATACGAAAACAAGAAGCAAATTGTCCTAGAAGAGCTACTGCACACATATAGTGAGAGGTTCATGCAGGAAGCTTCTGGCAGTGTAACTTATAATTGCAACAAAATAAGTGTACCCCTAAAGCATGAACAGTAAGCAACAGTTTGCTGATTTTCACTCATAAGGTGGGAAACTGCATAGCACTAAAAATGCATGGACTAACATGTATCAGTATGAACAGGTTGAAAATACTTAATATTGATCAAAAAAGCATGTCACAGAAGAATTCACAGAGCATGAATTCATAATTATATTTAGGGTAAAAAAGGCAGAATTGAACAATATATCTAGGTGATAAAACTATAATGAAAGGCAAGGAAATTATAAACACATATTCCCTGGTGGCTCAGACGGTAAAGCGTCTGTACAATGTGGGAGACCTGGGTTCGAGCCCTGGGTTGGGAAGATCCCCTGGAGAAGGAAATGGCAATCCACTCCAGTACTGTTGCCTGGAAAATCCCATGGACAGAGGAGCCTGGTATGCTACAGTCTATGGGGTCGCAAAGAGTTGGACAAGACTGACTTCACTTCACTTCACTTCACTTCATTCTAAGAAAATAGTTCCCTTAGGGATGAGGAGAGATGGAGATAGCATAAAAAGCATGAAGGGGCTTCCAAGTTACTGGAATTTTCCTGTTTCTTAAATTTCCACAGTGGGCATGTTATTGTTCATTTTCTGTCATGTCCAATCCTTCCGACCGCATGAACTGCAGCACGCCAGGCTTCCCTATCCTTCACCATCTCCTAGAGTTTGCTTAAGTTCATGTCTGTTGAGTCGGTGATGCTGTTCAGCCTCTGTTGCCCCCTTCTCTGCCTGCCTTCAATCTTTCCCAGCGTCACGGTGTTACCATGTAGAAGTGCCTTTTCTTTTCATAGTTTATGGTATATATGTAAATAATATATACATATACATTTTACTAATTTTTGAAAAAGAATCTCTACTGAAAAATTGAACTTGGTATAGTGCTTGATTTTGCAGATTTGTTTTATGTATTAGTTTAGCAAATGAATCTTAGTTTTATAGTAAAGGGCGCCCTCTTCAGGCAACATGTCCAATGTTGTTAAGATATTGAACAGAAAATGACAAAATCCAGAAACTCAGCATCAGCACTAAGAGGCACTTTGTGGCCTATTCTATGTCTAACTTTAAGCAGTACGAAGTATTTTATTTTGGGAAATCTCCAGAAAAGCATGATTTTTTTCTATTATTATTTAATAATATAACAATTTAGTTAAAAATCCCTGTTTATTTCCTAATTCCTATTTCTTATCAATATATTAATATAAAGTCCATTCGACTCTTTTTTTGGAAGAGTTAAGGTACAACTACAGGAATGCTTTTTGTAGGATTCCTCCCTTGACCTGTGATAATACCAATAAGGTAGGAAAGGCTGAATTTCTTGTCATTGGCAATAATTTATATATTCTGAATTTCAGAATTCTATTCATATTCAAAGATAAAAACTCTATCCAGATCTAAGATCTTGTGGTTTTCTGAATAAGCCTTCATTTAATGTGTATACTATAATACAGTCCATGAAAATTACTTATACAATTGCTAAAAATACAATGGAATTAATAAATCTATTCTTTTGGTCCAGGCATTGCAATTTAGGTAAATAAAATTCCTTTGTCAGCTCACTAAATAGGTACTTATTAACCATTATTATTATTATAACCTTAAGTCAAACATAGTATTTATTCTCCCAGATCATCTTATACCATTATTGTATTAAAAATAATCTTTCCAAAGAATTCCTTTTTTATATATTGTTAGTATGAAAAACATAAATGTTTGCTAATTTATTATTCTCCTTTTCTTTCATGGTTATCAACACTTAATTTCTATTAGAGGTTTTACTGGCCCTAAAACTATTTTAGAGAAAAATGTAATTGATTAAAAAATAAAAAAGGGCTGTAGTTCCTTAGAAAATTGTAACATTTTAATTTGTATGGAAGAGTAGAAAATAGACAGCAGAAGTTAAAATCCTGGAATTTTAAAACTGGAAGAGATTTTAGAGATCCTCTTGCCTGTTGGTGTCTACTGAGGGCAACTATCCTCAGCTGAGTAAACCAGGTTCTAAAATCATCACTTGATTTTCCCCAAATCATACAATTTTAGTAATTGAAGCAAATCATTTGCAAATGAACTCAAGTAAAAGGTTGATTTTTATCTTAATGCAATAGTTTCTTTAGTGATCACTTAGCATGCCTCTCTTTCATGTCTGTGTCATTGGGAGGCAGTATTGTGTAGTAGGAGAAAGCTTTCAAGTCAGAGACAGAGCTGGGAGCTACTGCTTGGTGGTAGACTGGGCAAATCACTAGGTGTCTAAATGGGAATAATAATACATACCCTATAGGGCTGTCATAGAGCTTAACGGGGGCTTCCCAGGTGGGTCAGTTATAAAGAATATGACTGCTAATGCAGGAGCTGCAGGAGATTTGGGTTTGATCCCTGGGTCCAGAAGATCCCCTGGAGGAGGAAATGGCAACCCACTCCAGTATTCTTGCCTGGNTACATCTATTAGCTTTTTCAAAAAAAAATTATTTGACTGTGATGGATCTTTAGTTGCAGCATTCAGGATCTAGTTCCCTGACTGGGAATAAAACACCAGACCCTTGCATTGGGAGTATAGAGTCTTAACTACTGGACCACACAGGAAGTCCCTGCTATTAGATTTAAAGAGTAAATTGGACTGTGTGTGCTGTGCCAAGCTGCTTCAGTTGTGTCCAACTCTTTGAAACCCTATGGACTGTAGCCAGCCAGGCTCCTCTGTCCATGGGGTTCTCCAGGTAAGAATACTGGAGTGAGTTGCCAAGTCCTCTTCCAGGGGATCTTTCCAACCCAGGGATCAAACCTGTGCCTCTCATGTCTCCTGCATTGGCAGGTTAATTCTTTACAACTAGCACCACCTGGGAAGCCCTGAAGGGTTAGATGCTCAGGAATGTCTGACTCTTTGCAATGCCATGGACTGTAGTCAGCCAGAAGAGGTCTATGGAATTCTCCAGACAAGAATACTGGAGTGAGTTGCCATTCCGTTCTCCAGGAGATCTTCCCGACCCAGGAACTGAACACAGGTCTCTTGCATTGCAGGCAGATTCTTTACTATCTGAGCCACTAAGCAAGCTAGAGTGAGTGTTGATCGTTTGCCTATTTGCCGTTAGATTCATCCTCTGCTGTCTTCCCGATCTGCTCTGTCTCATAGGGGCCTATGTTTCTCAGGCTCTATTGTTGACTGGTTTCTTGACCAGTCAGCTAAAAGGGAGGCAAGAAAAGGTTTGAGACAAAGAGGAGAGAAGCTGGANCAAGCTAGAGTGAGTGTTGATCGTTTGCCTATTTGCCGTTAGATTCATCCTCTGCTGTCTTCCCGATCTGCTCTGTCTCATAGGGGCCTATGTTTCTCAGGCTCTCTTGTTGACTGGTTTCTTGACCAGTCAGCTAAAAGGGAGGCAAGAAAAGGTTTGAGACAAAGAGGAGAGAAGCTGGAGCATTTTTCTCTGTGTCTGGGCATCCCTTCTTTCTTCTTCCTTCTTTTTCTCCCTCCTTACCTTCCTCCCTGTCTCTCTCTCTCGTCGTCTCTCTCTGTCCCTGGTGGAGTCTCCAAGGGCAGTTGCATATCTCCCTCTTGCCCATTAGTCCCTCTCCTTTGGGCATCTTGGCCTCCCTGGTAGCTCAGCTGGTAAAGAATCTGCCTGCAATGGGGGAAACCTGGGTTCGATCCCTGGGTTGGGAAGATCCCTTGGAGAAGGGAAAGGCTACCCACTCCAGTATTCTGGCCTGGAGAATTCCGTGGACTGTACAAAGCCGGACATGACTGAGTGACTTTCACTCATTTTGGGCATCTTGCACTGGAAAGCCCTAGCTTCAGTGCTCTGACACTGTCTCTTCCTACTGACATCCTTGTCTTGGGGGTAATATTGACTTCTATATCTAAATTCTGGGCAGTCTCACTATCCTGTGTTTGGCCTCTCAAGTCCTTTTATAAATTCATTGTATTAAATTTTCACTGTTTGAAAGACCTAAAGTGTTTTTGTTCTCCTGATTGGATCCTGACTTGATGTAACATTTATGGTGAGAACTAAATGTTTGGAACTCACTTGATCTTCAGCTGAATTTTAAAGTCATCAGACTCAGAGCTTCCTGTTACCTGAGAACACTTCTATGCAGGTGTGCAGTTATGATCTGAAGCAAAGTGTGCCTAAGTGTTAGTCACTAAGTTGTATCTGACTCTTTGTGACCCCATGGACTATAGCTCACGAGGCTCCTCTGTCCATGGGATTTCCCAAGCCAGAATACTGGAGTGGGTTGCTATTTCCTTCTCCAGGGGATCTTCCTGACCCAGGGATGGAACCCAGGTCTCCTGGATTGCAGGCAGATCTTTACTGTCTTAGCTAGCAGGGAAGCCCAAAATGTGCCTAGCCATCCATCAAATTCTTTCTCTTTCCTTCCATACACTCAGCTAGATTCCATTTCCCAGCCATGCAATGGATTTGCCAGCAGGGAAACGGAACATATGCAGGCAGAATTTATGTCTGGGACTTCCTGGCCCAATCCATAAAACTCTTCCTTCTCTCTCGCTTCCCCTTCTGCTGACTGGACCTCACCACTCAGGGAAACTCTGGAAGTAGATGTTGATGATGTCAGGCCTTCCATCTGCCTTCATCCTTGACTGTCTGTAGAGCAGACCCTTCTCACATAAACCAACTGGACTTGAGATGAGTGGGAGAAAAACTGCCAGTGTGGATATTCACTGAGATTTGGGAATTGGCCTGTTACAGCCCTGAATGTTACCTTAACCAATATATGACCTGAGAAAAATTTTTATTGAGGAGCATAAGGGCTTTGAATGGAGGTACATGCACTTGGAACCCCCATTCTGCCACTAACTAGTTGTCTGACTTTGAATGAGTCATTAACTCATTATAACCCTCAGTTTCCTCTGCTGTAAAACAGTACTATTCCCATGGTTATATGGTAAGCAATTACTATACATGATATCTATATGTGTCATTTCATAATTACTATTATACTATATTACATGTAATTAGTGAGAATAATTACTTTATTTTTGTTATTATTCAACTAGAAAGTAGATCTTAAAAATAGCTTCCCTTGCTCTGTATCTCATATAACCTTAAGATGCATCAGAATAAATTAAATAAAGTGCTGTCTTTTAGATAAACGGAGCTTCATTATGGAGTTAGTCACATGGCCACGGAACTCTCTTCCCAGTGTTGTCATTAGGCTTTTCCACTGTAGTTGCTGGAAAATAACATGACTGAGTCTATCTTCCTAGGGAAACTTTAATGTGCATTTGAAAAGATAAATAGGAGCAGGGCTTTATAAACCACAGCCTCACCAGACCTCCCCAGGTAGGACTGATGACTCCTTCCTGTGAGCCTTCATTGCACATTTGACTCTGGGACTTTCACTTGTTGCCCAGCTTGCCTCTCTGCATCAGTATACAGCAAACAAATGAAAGAAAGTCCAGTGAAGGAAGAACCAAGAGTGGCTGGTGAAGCACTCCCAAGCTACAAGAGTAGGAGCCACTACCAGCCCTGGCCTGAGGGAGCATTGGAAGGGAATGGCTACTGGAATCTGGCTCTACCTGTGGTGCTGGGGGATGGCCGCTCCCCATCTGTGCATAAAAGTCAGCCTCCAGGGGCTCTGGACAGGGTCAGGGAAGGTGGAATGTGGATCCAGAGGGCGGAGGAGAAAATCCAGTACCCTGTCCCCATGGGTAGAACTGCGAGCTTCTTACCAGTAGTAGATTCTTTGTCTTGTTGCTTTCTTAACCTCCATGCTTCAAAAAGGACACAATGATTCTTAGAGGAACAGATGAACATGGGAACAAAGATGCTTGCATTTAAATTTGAAGACATTTAAATATTTAAGTAAGGTTCCTATGAGCTTCCCAGGTGGCTCAGTGGAAAAGAATCTGCCTACCAATGCAGGAGACACTGAAGATGTGAGTTCGATCCCTGGGTTGGGAAGATCCCTGGAGGAGGAAATGGCAACCTGCCCCAGTATTCTTGCCTGGAAAATCTCATGAGCAGAAGAGGCTGGATACCTACAGTCCATGGGGTCACAAAGAGTCTGACACGACTGAGAGACTCAACATAAGCGCAATGTTCTCATATTAATTTGCCCTGTGGATTGAGAGACTCTCTCCTGGAAATGAAAGTTCTAACTGAACCACGGTGATCATTGCTTCCTGAGCATCCCAGTCCTTATTGTGCATGGGCAATTGCTCTTCTCCTCTGAGGTCACTCCTGGCCTGTGGCCAGTGCGTCCTCCAGCATAGGTCAGCCTTCAAGGCTGCAGTGCTGTTTCTGAAGCCCTTCACAAAGTCAAATGGCTTCTTCCATCAATGCCCAGTGGCTTGTGACTCTGCAGGCTAGATTTCCTTGACCTTTTCCTTGCTAGCTCTTGTCTCACTAAAATCTGCATTTTAACATTTAGGCTGATATTTTTCCTTTTACTGTAGGTCCAGCTCTGTCAGTCACTCATTTTGTCAGCTAGTGGTTAAAAACGGATAACCAGTAATGGCAACAGAGAAGGCGCATCAGAGGAGGGGTACTTATTTCAGTACATCTCAGCTCAGTTCAGGAGAGTGGCTCTCACTGGTTGCTGTAGGGGTGGACTGTAGGGTCTGTTATATTTTCCTTCACGATGTAATGCTCCATATCATGCTTTTTTCTTTCTATTTTTAATTTACTTAATTATATATTTTTGGCCGTGCTAGGCCTTTGTTGCTGCAAGAGGGCTTTCCCTAGCTGCAGTGTGTGGGCTTCTCAATGCAGTGACCTCTTTTGTTGCAGAGCACAGGCTCCAGGGTGAAAGGGCTTCTGTAGTTTCAGCACCTGGGCTTAGTTGCCCCTCAGCATGTGTAATCTTCCTGGACCAGAGATCCAACCCATGTCCCCTACTTTGGCAAGTAGATTCTTAACCACTGGACCACAAGGGAAGTCCATATGACTTTTTTGTTTTCATTTTTGGCTCAGAAAAATAATGTCGAGGCAAAGAGTGTGTAATAAATCAGCACTATTCCAAGGCTGTTGTAAATAGCTTACTCATGTGTGAGTGCTTAGTTGCCCAGTTGCATGCAACACCATAGACTATAGCCCACCAGGATCCTCTGCCCATGGGGTTTCTCAGCAAGAATACTGGAGTGGGTTGTCATTTCCTTCTCCAGGGAGAACTTCCTGATCCAGGGATCAAACCCAAGTCTCCTGCATTGCAGGCATATTCTTTACCACTGAGCCACTGGGGAAGCCAAAATAAGATAAGCATTTACTGTTAAAAGAGAAACTTTTAAAGAAAGTTACAAAAACGATTAATAATACTAGATATATTATTTTGTGTATAGAATCACAAAAGTAAATATAATCTTATTTTCTGTATAGAATGTCAAAGTAAATTGAGTTAAAATACATGAGCAATACATTCATTGCTATGAATGAGGTTTCCATGAATTTTAACTCAATTTACTTTGGGGCAAGTCTTTAGTCTGAGGATCAAGGATGTGTCTAAAAGGGAAGTAGACAATGGGTATGTGGAAAATCTGTTTCCTGTCCTTTTTTTGGTTGGCTTCATTGCTTTATTTGCTCTGATGTCCGTTAGAAGGAAAATATTAGAAACAGAAATTTGTTCGGAAAAGTATCACCAATTACCTCCAGGTATGTGCAGCTTTAGTATTCACATAGTTTTTAAAGCCTTAATTTTTAACAGCCATCAGTAATCATTAAGCTCATTCACATTTCCTACACTGAGCATGTCACCAAAGGGCTCAGATCAAGTTTCTTTTTGGTCCTGACTTAGCCATGTGAACTTTGGCCAAGCTTCCCTATTATTTTTATTATAGGAAAGACTTTCTCAGGGAGACAAGGTGTTTTTCCTTCCATTCGTGATGACTGAAGTAAGAGACTGAGCGCATAAAACAGTGTGTTCTTGTAGTCTCAAATATACCTATGCATGGTCTATATTTGTTCATGAAATCGCTGTTTATTGGATGACTTTTGGTTTAGGCCCTGGATTTGATTCTCCCCGGATTTAATGAGAAGTTTTTTTTTTTTTAAATATGGAACACTTCACGAATTTGCGTGTCATCCTTGCGCAGGGGCCATGCTAATCTTCTCTCTATCGTTCCAATTTTTAGTATATGTGCTGCCGAAGCAAGCACTAATGAGAAGTTTTAATGAGAAGTAGGCATGGTCACCCCCGCCACAAGCTTCTTTAGTTGGAGGGAAAATAAATGTTTAATTTAATAACTAAGCAAACTGAAATGTGAGCGCCATCACAAAGTGTTTTTGACTAAGCACCATTTGAGGGGAAGAGAGACTATACATTTAGAGTTCTGAAAAGAGAGAGCTGATTGAAGACAATTCAGAGACTATTCTAAAAAGGAAAAGGAGATGAGATTGGTAGATTCTGAAATAACAAGAATTGGTGGAAGAAATGATGGGAGCAAAGGTTCCCAGAGATTTGTTATTTACCCCCCTTGAACTTGAATTCTCTGTCATGCCTGGAATCAGTAAATGTGTAAACCCAGAGGAAATAGTTTAATTGTAGCATTATGATGGTGGGTTTCTGACTCTTGTGGGCCAGACACTTGTGTGCACCAATGAACATGTCTATAATCTTTCCTAGGTAAGATGCTCAGATTGTGATGGAGGATAAAAGAAACTGGATAAATGATTACATTTTAGAAAGGATGTTAAGGGTTAGGGTTAGTTCAGTGATCAGGACTTTGTGCTTTCATTATTAAGGAATTTTTTTGCTTCAAGACCAGAACTCAGAAATGTAATACAGAAGGAGGTAAATGAGAAAATCAGTGTTGGCAAATGATTCTGTCAAAAGATGTCCAGATACTGTCAGTGAGTTACAAAATATATTTATTATAATAGGATACGATATGTATAATCAAAGGCACTGACAACCAATGACAAAGCAAATAAATTAGAAATATATGCATGCATCTAAGAATTAAATAGGTCTCTAAGACAGCTTTTGAACTGTGGCGCTGGAGAAGACTATTGAGAGTCTCTTGGACTTCAAGGAGATCAAGCCAGTCAGTCTTAAAGGAAATCAACCCCTGAATACTCATTGGAAGGTCTGATGCTGAAGGTGAAGCTGCAGTACATTGGCATATCTGATGTGAAAATCTGACTCATTAGAAAAGACCCTGATGCTGGGGAAAATTGAAGGCAGGAGAAGAAGGGCACGACAGAGGATGAGATGGTTGGATGGCATCACTGACTCAGTGGACCTGAGTTTGACCAAGCTCCAGGAGATGGTGAAGAACAGGGAAGCCTGGTGTGCTGCAGTCCATGGGGTGGCAAAGAGTCCGACATGACTGAGCGACTGAACAGCAACAACAACTAAGAAGACTCAGAGTGCTTGTTCTCTCTGCTTATTTTTCATTGGTGCTTGAGTTTGATTGGGATTTCCAGCACTACTGGAGTAATGCTTTGATGATTTGGGGTGTCCCTTGCACTGCTGAATGCTTCCCTGCATCTCTGTCCTCTGTCCATAGAGTGCAGGTAGCATCCTCTCCACCCACCGGCTGTGACAACAAGAATGTCAGCAGACATTGCCAGATGTCTCCTGGGGGTCAAAACCCACTCCTGTTGAGAACAACTAGTTTAGACAAATGGATGAATTTTTTTTTAAGTGAGTCCTGAATACGTTTAGCAAAGGATCACATATGTGGGAGTAGAATGTGCAGTTAGCACAGAGTAATCTAGAGCCAGACATCCTGGAATATGAAGTCAAGTGAGCCTTAGAAGGGATCACTATGAACAAAGCTAGTGGAGGTGACGGAATTCCAGTTGAGCTATTTCAAATCCTGAAAGATG